>CAKOAT010131155.1:0-40443 GCA_932364175.1 Eruca vesicaria subsp. sativa
CGAGTTTTATAAAACGATCTTCGAGTTTTTATAAAACGATCTCTCGAGTTTTATAAAACGATCTCTCGAGTTTTATAAAACGATCTTCAAGTTTTTATAAAACGATCTCTCGAGTTTTATAAAACGATCTCTCGAGTTTTATAAAACGATCTTCGAGTTCTTATAAAACGATCTCTCGAGTTTTATAAAATGATCTCTCAAGTTTTATAAAACGATCTTCGAGTTTTATAAAACGATCTTCGAGTTTTTATAAAACGATCTCTCGAGTTTTATAAAACGATCTCTCGAGTTTTATAAAACGATCTTCGAGTTTTTATAAAATGATCTCTCGAGTTTTATAAAACGATCTCTCGAGTTTTATAAAATGATCTCTCGAGTTTTATAAAACGATCTTCGAGTTCTTATAAAACGATCTCTCGAGTTTTATAAAACGATCTCTCGAGTTTTATAAAACGATGATCTCTCGAGTTTTATAAAACGATCTTCGAGTTCTTATAAAACAATCTCTCGAGATTCATAAAACTGCTGTGTTTACGCGTTTGCGGGGAATTTTGGCTAGTGATTCCGTCGTACCGATTTTGACCCCAACAATCGTGAAACCAAAACGGGCAAAGGTTACGCCACCGCCCGAGGAAGACGACCCAAATCAAGCAACGGTCGAGAAACAACAAGTTTCCGCACCCATCTCTTCCACCCAGCCGGAGGAGACAAGCCCGGACAAAGACATCGATCCAGCGACTGAAGCAATCGAAAAGTCTGCGACAGTCGAGAAAGCATAGTCGCACAAACAATCAGAACTACGAGATGGCTTGATTTCCGAAAGGAATATATAGGCAGCTCGCCTAAAAGACGAGTTCAGCTATCCCCCCTTCCAAAACCGGGGGGGGGAGTGGGTGAGTATACGAGTATTCGTGTACTCCCAAATTTTTAGTACTTTCGCTTTGTAATCGAAAAAAATTTGAAATTTTTTTAATAAAGACAAAGTTGGAATATTATAAAATCCCCGCTACTATCGAAAACGCAAAAAACAAATTCCAAGCATCCGGAAATTACTTCCGCAGCAACAACTACTTAATCGTTTCTATGAAACTTGTACATCAAAATATTTTTGGAAGGAACCAGCGAGACGTCGCCTAGATTCTCAAGAAAAATATTCCCTTAAGTCCGTCCGCGACTATAAAAACACGAACGCTCGGCGATTGTGCCCGTCGAGCACGCTAGCCGTCCTAAACAAACGCATCGACCTATTGGTCCGCATACATCCGACTACGATAAAATAGCGCGCTAGAAAAGAAATCCAAATTTTTGGTCAGCACTTCCGGGCAACTTAGAAATTGTTCCCGGTGAGATGCTCGATTCCAACCATACGAATCGTATAAGCCGAGAACCTATCGCGGATTCTAAATCGGTATGGAGTCAGGTTAAAATCGCAACAGGCAAAACAAAAGACGACTAGTCATCGCATAGCCTCAATCCGAAAGTAAACCTAAAGGCATGAATCGAGATACTAAAGGCATGTCTCTTCGCCCACATCTAAACACTCGCGAAAAAGGAAACCTTCCGAGTTAACGAACCGGATGATTTACACCAAGAGTTAGATGCGAGATGACAACTCGTATTCTTCCCTCTACATCTAAAAACAAAACACAAATTTCATACTTAGAAAATATTTCTTATTAGAAAATCTTCAAATACACACCGCCCAGCGGTAGGGATTCAAAGCCACCAACGGCCAATCCTGGAAAAACAACAACGAAATCATAAAAGCAAGAACATCACACACTGGAGTCATCAAACGCGGACTGGTCAGCTTCGCCATCTACTTCCGAGATCCCAGGTCCGACCTCGACCGAATCTGGCGACACCACAATGGGGTTCCACTGATCCACATGTGCTTCCAAGGATTGGCGGACTCGTTCTTCTTCTTCTCTCTCTTAGCCAGACGCGCTTTTTGCTTCGCAATCACAACTTCATACGAATAGTCCAGGTCCTGGGTAAGATGCAAACCCCCAGCTACGCCCCGACACTCGCGGAAATCGCCATTCGCGCTTTGCGCATCTTCAAATTCCTCATAAAGAGGCACGAACCGCTCACGGCGAGCCATGAACTCCGCAGCAACCTCTCTTTTGCCCGCTCTACGAGCACGGCGAACCATCATGTCGGAAAGCTCTAATCTTCGACGAGATTCAGCTTCACACTCCTCTCTCACACGAGCGGCCTCCCTTGTGGCTAAGTCCTGGGCGCGAGAGAAACTGGCATCGATCTCCTCTTTCAGACGAGCAGCCTCCGCCTCCGCCGTTGCAGTCCTAGACTCGGCCCTGCGGAGTTCCGCACTATTCGCGTTCACCGCTTCGTTCATAAAACGAAGACCCTGCAAAACGGGAAAAATCATCCTTTATAAACAAAAAAACGTATATATAATAACGAAAGAGGCGACCGCGTGTGACTACGAGATAAAGCAAAATAGACAAACCTTGTTAAAAAGCCTCGACGCCTTCGCAAGCGGTGTGTCAGCCGGTTCTCGGGATAACATCTCGGTCGGATCAAATTCGGAGGCTGAAAAGTCAATAAGATCTTCGATATTGATATCATCGCGCTCGACCACGACCAATCGGAACTATTGTGTCCTGCGGAGATCTAGATCTTTCCCTCTCCTCCGCACCATCATCCGCCTCGACCTCAGTATAACTGTCCCTAGATAAACCGGATGAATAATAGGCAACGGCGCGACGGATCCTTTTCGGAGAAAAGTATCCCCAATGAAGTGGGCCGCCACGAAGAAGGTTCATGACCTCCGGAAAATCCTCAAGCAGCGGCTTGCAAAGGGTAGGCACTGCGAAACGCACGAAAAGGTTAAAATCTATATATATACGGATATGAAGATCATGTCAATAGAATACCAGTTGTCACCCACGCAGTCCTGAACAAAGGAATACAACTCTCCTCCACCGATTCGCTATCAATTTTGACATAGAAGAATCGGTCAATCCAATCGTGATCATTCGAGGCAAGCCCACCGATAACCGTCATTTCCCGCCGAGGGGCCAGGTAAAAGCCGCCCCCTCTTCCCTTGAATGTCAACATAGCCAAAAGATAGTCTGCGTCAAGGGACATTCCGCGCTCGTAGCCTAGTACCAAGATTCCAACAAGATGCTGCAATCCACTAGAACGTAGCTGGCTGAACGGTACATCAAACCTATCCAAAAACTCGACAATGGCTCGAGGAATAGGGAACCACAGCTGACAGTTCAACAGAAAGGTTTCGTAGCACGAAAAATAAGCTGGAGGAGGATTCTCGGCATCCTGACCTTGGACGGGGAGGCAAAACTTGACCGACTCAGGGATCGCACGGAGATTCCTCAAATCTCTGAGAGAGCCGATAGTGCTCGTGCTCGAGAGAGCCAATAATATTATGATCAAATAAATCAAGATACTAAATCTATTCAATAAGACGAATATAGAAGAATCTTCATTTTTAAATTTAGACATACAAACTTATTTTATGATCTAAACGCATAAGAAATATTCAAACTTTGAAAAGTAACACATGTCACAATACTGCATCTTCTTCTCAGAAATTAGTTTTTCAACAACTTGGCCGAAACCAAAACCTTCGTATTTATTTTAATACATGATCAAATTATGCGTAAAATATATCAATAGAAAGATAATTTGAATATCCACATACAGTCCTAAAAGATCACACAATTGCAATATAACATGAGAAAGATATGATTAAAACAATATTTTCAGTTTACTCAATATTATTTTAAATTAATTACTTCAATACATATCAGCTTTAGGATCCGTCTGGTAACGACTTTTGCTTTAGGCTTTTAGAATGATTTTATGGTAGTTGGGGAGACTGGCCAATCGTATAAGTCATCCTTGGTCTTTCCGCTGAACAATGAGACTTCCGAGGATAGACCCTTCACCTGAAAAGAGGCATGACATAATTCGATAAAGACTTTGCTAGTATTACATAGGCGGTATACAGATATAAGGTTCTTAGGGATATGGGAAACAGAAAAAAAATTCTTTAGGGTAAGGTTTCTAGGGGAATAGGGTAGAGTATATCAACCAGTGTGCGTAATCAGCAGACCGGAGCCGTCGCCAATGAGAACTTTTTCATTACCGTTGTATGGATGATGGAGATATACGTTTTCAAGGTCGCTGGTGAGATGGTGTGTTGCTCAACAATATATGATCCACGATGTCGATGGTGAAGACGGCATCATGGGAACATCGGCACGAGGCTGTTAGGGAGGAAAGTTGTTTGGATTCGACTGCTATTGGCCAGTAGAGGTATAGTTGCTGAGCTGGAGACAACGTCTCGTGCTATGACCAAACGTACCTGAGAGTTGACACTTCCCGTGATAGCCTACTTGTCCTCCTTTTGAGTATTTTTATCTCTGTTATTGGTGTAGCATTGAGGCTGATTGGATCGGTTCCAAGGCTGACTGGTGATATGCCATGGATTTTAACCACTTTTAGTCATGGTATATAAGTGTTTTAGAATATATTTACTACAATATAGTGTCTAGTTAGAGTATTTACATGTTCAAGGACGATTTGGAAAAAAATGGTGATTTTGGTATCTTTTAGAGTCTTGTCTGTGTAGAGATGCACAGACGCGCCAGATGTCTACCTGTGTATAGACACCTTTTCACTGTTATATTTCGCCAATATTTTGACACAAGATATAGATTTGAGTTATATTTCCAGTGCCACCAGTTTGAGCTTAATAAGCATCTTGTACCATAAGTTATGTCCGTTTTACTGGCTAGTGGTCTGTTTGCCTCGCGAGACGAAGCTGTCGACGAGATGAAGGAGTATCGATCCACGACACTGACTTAGTGTCGATCGATGGTGATCCCAGAATGCGGGCCGAGTATATTTCAAGAACGAGTTAAACCCATAAGCCAACATGAATTACCAAGATACCCCTGGACGAATTGAAACCATATATATGTGTTTTCTAAGCCATTGTTGACGGCTAAGCTTGCTATTATTCATTGTTCTTAGTTTTAGGTTTGGAGAGAAGATCAATTATCCTTCAAAGGTTGATTGGAACTCCAATTGTTTTATTATTGATTTCTTATCTATTATATTATCCAGACTATGATTTGTGTTACTGCATGCATGTATGAATAGATCATCTTGTTAGGTTTAGGGATTTCATGAGCTTAATGTCAAACTGATAATCAATTAGGATTGCTAGGTTATCAATAAATCTCTACATCATGGTGATTTATAATACTAGGATCTGTAATAGTTAGAATAGCACGATAGTGTAACTAATTGTTTGAACCTAGAATCATAGGACAATTGATAGGCACGAAAGTGCATTTGATTAACGGAACCCGAACTTTACTGGATTAGATAAGTATGCGCATATGAGAGTTGGTCTATGAATTTAGTTGAACATAACCGATTAGGTCGTTAATGCTTGCCTAAAGATTCATCGATCGACGCTTTGGCCATAGCATCGATCGACACTTGATTCAAGTTAACAAGCAACAGTTGAGACTGGACTTAGACATCTGATTAGTAATCGTATGCGACAGCTGGATTATTTACTTATTAAAATCGAGTTCTAGAACCGAATCTATAAAAACCTTAACATCCTTGAATTGTAGTTTTGAATATCTTTATTGATAAATCCCTAATTCTAGCGCTTTTGTCTTATTGTTTACAAACAATAATCAATCAACCGAACAACTGTTTTGTTCACCTTGCTTTCATTTATTTACTGCTTTTACATTGTTAGTCTATTATTTGTTTCCCTTAAATTAACATAGCTCACGTAATTACTAAAATACATTTGCTTCGGTTATGTTAAATATAACACAACAGAAAGAACCGTATACTAATTGACTTATTATCATTTACGAAAAAAATATGAATAAAGATTGAAAGTAATGTTACTTACCTATCAAGCTAAGCTATGTGATTACAATGAATATTGGAAATACTATTACTTGCAAAACAAACCCTAAACACTACATATACGTTACTAGACTTTAATCCACACATTCATAGACCTTACTAAACAAACCCGAAACATAAAATTTTCCTCAAACCCTTGTCTTCCTTGTAAAACAAACAACAAAAAGTAAATATACTATCTAATTAAATATAGTCAACACCAAGATATTTATGTTATAAAAAAATATTTAATATTTCTGAAATGTGGTTTACGAAAGCATAATATATGAAACATATTTTTGACTATGTAGACTGGAATGAATATTGTTTTTTACACATTATTTTTAGTAACTTAATATATCTAAACTTCCAATTTTCCATATAGAAAGATCGAACTGAACAAACAATTTTTTTTAAGACTTTTAATTTAAAAATATTCAGGTTAGTTGAAAAATATGGGAAAACCCTTTAACAAAAAAAAAGAAAAATAAATGGGAGTAAATCTAAATTTGAAAATGGCGAATTGTGTGCCAAAATTTAAACATTTTTTTTTTTACTTTGAAAAAACATTTTTTAAATAAATGAGAGAAAATTAAGATTGAAATCTTTAATATCAAAAATCACATATTGTTTTGACAAATATTATGGGAACTTAACAAATATGTAGCAACTTTAAGAATATCCCACCAAATTATCACTAATTACTAAAATATTAATAATCTTTAGTTTAAAATTATAAAATACTGTAAAAGTACTACTTATAATAGAACAAACTAAAAATTGATTATATTACTTTTTATCCGAGATGTTTAAATTTGTTCTAATTTCTGGATAGAACTGAATCACCCAAAAAAAAAAAATATTTGGAATATTTAAATATATCTGATATATATGATAATGTGTCCAACAAAATTTTGAAAGTGTGATTCTTTCAGAATTATTTTAAATTATCTAAAAAAGAGAACCAAATAAAATTGAATTAAACTAAGATTTACCAGGTTTCTAATGTTGTTATCCGAACCAAACCAAAAATCAAAATAATTAAACCAAAACCAAATCCAAATTCATAAATAATCAAACGGTTTCTATATTTTGAACCGAATAAACAAAAAATACAATTGAACTGATACCAAATTGAGAACCAAAAAAAGCTGGAACGGTACCAAACAAACAAGACTAAACATAGGTAAACAATCAATCGAGTTAGTAAAAGTTTCAATATAAAACAGTCCCGCGCATCCGAAGCGTGGGTTAAAATCTAGTCAATACTATTAAAGAAAAAAGGAATCCTAAAAAAATCTACTTATACAAGTTGTTTGGACTCTTTCATTTGAATTAATTTGGTCCTATCTAATATTTCGTATTTCTCTAACTATATTAATGATAGTTAATTCTCTCTACCTATACATACATTACATTTACCATTCTTTTTGAATTACCCGTTACTTTTACCATTTAACTATATGATATTGTTTGGTAATACCAAATCTTTATACATATATATCTCCATTATACTAAATCCTATAAATACATTATACTAACATATCATCTTCTTTAATCGTGTCTAATGAATGTCACGACCAAAATATTAATATTGATTTAGGCCAATAAACGAAAATATATTGTTTCTTGGTTTCATCCTTTTCCTTGATCAAAATGTATCTATTAAAAACAAAAAGTTCCTTTGATGTCTTAGTTGGCCTGATACATTATAGCTTCACTTTAATAATGGAGAATGTAAATGTAATTTTCCCAACACATGTCTTCCTCCTGAAGCAAAAAATATGCATGTCAAATACTTTTATTCAAAATTACTTATTTATCCCAAAACAATATATACTATTAAAAATATTATCTTCAAAAATTTAATGTTAAATATTGTTGCAGCTATTTATTTTTAATTTAACATGCCTTATAGTAATACAAATTATTAACCAAATCTATATTATTAACAGAGAGTCATTTAAAAAAAAAGAACTACTAACAAAAATTTATTGCTTAAATTCATTTTTAAGTAAATCTATTGTATGGAATAGAATAATATAACATGTGTTTATTTTAGCAACATTTTAAAACTTATTACAGTTTAATTAATAACTCATGTTTTCCAAAAATTATTATCACAAATTAATATCTATTACATTTTAGCAACCCACATTTATTTCAATCACACTAATGTACAACATATCTTGAATTTTAAAACTTGATTTAAACTCTTGACTTTTAGAATATTTGATTTAGAATATTCAAATGTTTCCTATGGTTGTTTAATTAAGCCAATATATTATAATATTTCATACATACATTATATCAAAAGAGATAAAATGTTTCAAAAATAAGGTTTATGTTCAGATCTGTGGGTCTGGATTTTTTGGATTCTAGACATTAGGACATAACTAGGTATTTTAAAATCTTTGGTTCGAGTTAGGGTTGGTTATTTTCTGCCCCGGATTAATTTAAGTTCACAAATCAAATATCTGTATTATAACTATAATTTTTGAATACGTAACGCGTCTGGATTGGCTCGGTATTTAGGATCTAAGAAGTCAAGAAATCTCCAAAACACAAAAAGACTAAAAATACAATAAATACCCGAAATCAAAACAATACTTTAAAAATATTCATATACTCAAAAGATCCAAGATTTTACCCGTAAACTAATCCGAGAGACAAAAAATACCCAAAAGATAGCCAACCCAAAATTTATTTTTTAAAAGTTGAAATTTTACCCAAAACCCCAAACTATAACCGAATAAATGAGCAAGAAACTTAAAATATATCTGTAATGCCGAAAACATATATGAAATACCTAAGCATACCTAATATCCACAAAACATTCCAGGTACATTAGGAACCAATCTAGTCTCGGATAGGACCTAAACTTAAACAGAGACACACGGATCCAAAAAATATTGAATAGATACTTTGCCCTGAACTCAAACCCGAACTTCACCTATTTTCGCGTTGGTTTTAAATTGATTTTTCATGTTCGATAAAATACTGAAGCCTAAGAAAAAGTTAGATATGAATGCACATATAAAGTCTCATATTAACTAAGTTATAAATTATATAATTTTAAACAAATTTCTTCTCCGATATAATATGAGTTTTTAACGTAATAATGTACAACTATCTCAAAATATTAACCCATATGAAAAATATTATAATCCAAAAGAACATGCCCTTTTGAAGCGGGGGTCAAAATCAAGTTTCTTATTATTATTTCAGACTATCTCAATTTTTACAGATTTAGAAAAAGAAGTAGCGGTTTTAAGATTAAGAGGAGTAAACTCTGTATACTCTTGTAGAAGATTTCAAACCCTACTTATTATTCTTTCGCAAAAGCATCATGTTTTACACATCAGTTATTTCTGAGTTTTCTATGCCCACAATTGAGTAGTCTATTTGTTAGATCAAAGGTACTAAGAGATGATAGGTCCATAGCTGAACACAAATAAGGATTGATGTTTTGATGGTCTCCATTCATAGTTGAACTTAAACCTTGTATTAATTTGATTACTTAGTACATGATATTAGGTTTTATCAATTAACGAAATATGCTTTAGGTTGCTAGAATAACATGAATGGCCGATTTTTCCTTGATCAGGGAAAGGAAAAGTAGATGTTAAGATAAATCGTGAAGTTATCGAATCCGAACATTAATCATTATCATCATTTTCTGATTCAAATGGAAGGTTTTATACTAGGATTGCTTGATAAAAGGCCAGATGCCACAAAAGTGGATCGATCTTGCTCTGTTGTTCGAGTTCAAGACTTGTTTTGATTTGTTCCTTTGAATAGATGTTCGGTGCTCAATCGTTAAATTTCTGACCCATCGCCCTAAACCTTGCTCCATCTGAATTGAAACCATCTTTGCATTCTTGCTTCTTACGATCTTCACCAACAAACAACTCACATGTATTAGCTGTATATTATTCTCATAGAAAAAAAGTGTGATACTGGTTCTCATGAATTGAATCTAATGTATTACAACCAATGTTAGCTTACAGTAGTAAAGAACCAATTTTAATGTATCAATTTTTGGCTCCGTTACGACGAATACCAACTTCTTACCTTTGTTTTTCAGACTGATATTTACTCTAAGATTTTCTAAATTTTTTTTTATTTTTTTGTACAGAAAATTCTTTAGGTGTATGACCAGGAGAAACATACGAAGTAAAATCTCAAGAAATTTTAAAATGCTAAACAACCAGAAACCAGCAAGGTTAGAACAAACAAACCGACAAATTCAAAGACAAAATACTGCAATCATGGGAGACAATGTCAACAACGAATAGCTGACGAGATGCAAAATTTGTAACAATAAATACTACTAAAGCAGCCTATGCTGCAGTAGCAACGACAGTAACAGCAGAAGCAGCCTGCAATTGGAAAACTAGATCTTTTGAGGAATTATCCTCAGACGAGCTCAGATATTGCCCCACCAGACTGTCAGAGGAAATACTTTGAGATCTAACCTGCAATGATCTCACTAGTACAGAGGAATATGATTCATGGACTTTCGATGAATCGCATTGAAAACTTTGAAGAAAAACGTCATGATGGTTGAACTCATTGCCAACTCGTGTGAATGAAGTGTCACAGGATTTCATCAACTGCATGTTAGTTTCTTTCTCTCTCTCAGAAAAACGTTCATGATGGTTGAACTCATTGCCAACTGGGTCTTTGACATCATGGAAAGAGTGTCGTTCAGTATTCTTAGATCACTTTTACACAAAAGCAAAAAATCAGCAGCATTTAAAACAAGATGTCCTCGTTTCAAAAACATGTTGATGATCCATTTTATGATGCTTGAGGGAGTTTTAAGGTGTACCCACAGGGAGTTCCTCACCAGGGGTTTGATGATAATCATATCCTGGGTATTTTTTTGATGGAGTTCACTAGGATCACCGAAGTGCACTGAACTGGGTTAGTAAAGAAGAATTCATGACTCAAACAAAAGAGTGTGCGTTCGAGTTGATTGAGAATATGGCTAAAAATTCAGCAAACAAATCTAGGGATCATAACCGATCCAAGAAGATCAATAATATTGAATCTTAATAGAGAGATGAATTGTTTGAAAAAGTTAATTTGCTGCCAAAGAGTAATCAAGGAACCAGTGGAGTTTGTGGGTGATGAGAAGAGGAAGTTTTTCAGAGATTCAAGGTAATATTTCTAGGATGAACCGAACCATACTTGTACCATCATTGTATAGATTAAGTGTTCAGGCGATGTGTTACTGAAGGAGAGCTTCCACGGATCTTATTTCACTGCCTTGGTTTTTCGTATGCATTCTATTTCACAAAATTCAAAACAGTGTCCAGAATCCTTCAGTTCTGTTTGTAGGTGGCGAAAGATGTTTCAGGATGCACATGCTTACATCTCCAAGTGAAACTAAGTTCAGAGACAAGAAATCATCAACCTGACGACTGAGATACCACATAACTTCATCTTGAAAATTGAAAATTTTGACTGTTGGAACATCAACTTCATGGGACCTTTCCCACCATAGTTCAAGAAAAAATTTCTGGTTGCAGTCGAGTATCTGTCTAAATGGGTCGAGGCATTAGCCAGCCCCTCAAAACATGAAAGAGTGGTGGTGAAGATGTTGAAATTGACCACTTTTCATATTTGGAGTACCTAGAGTGGTGATAAGTGATGGGGGCGGTTTGAACTTACCTAATTCTATTTTTTAACTAATTAATACTTCAATTACTCATTAACAATTTAATATGTTACCGATTGGAAGGACCAAAATATGTATATCTTACATACTAAGATTGTGAAACCTATGAAATTTTGACTTATAGAAAATACTTCAAGAGCAAGTTGCTCAAGATATTCTTAACATATTTATTTTATGTATTTAGGAAAGTTAGCATTATTTGGTGTTAACATTATGTTAATGTTACCGCTATATATATATCTATATATTAATTCACACAACTTAATTCACTGCTAATTTTAGGCTGTCAATTAGAACTGATTAAGATTCAAATGACTAAAACATTTTGAAAAACTTATTCGTTCAAAATGTTGAATTGTTTACTGAGAGATTGAGATAAACAAACTAATTAAAACAATTTTCATGTCAGAGTCCACACATTATGTACAAGGGCGGTTCTACCCTTTACAGCAGGACAGCTGCCCCCAGTAAAACATATAATTAAATTAAGTTATATAGCGATTATCAAAGATTTTGTAACTTAATTGGTTAAAACCCTTCTTATGCCCGTACTGAGCCATGTATGAATCCTTCCATGTCCCCTTTAGCCTGATTTTATTTTCATCTGACTGGAGGGATCGAAAAGTTAACGGTTAGGTCTTGAATTATTCATATGTGTTCTCCAGATTTCAGCTCTGCCATAATCATTATATTCGTCCATTTTCAGAAAGTTCAAGAAATGATGTTTTAGAGCTGTCAAGGTTAGTAGATGTTTTCTCAGGTTTTCTTCAGAACCGTGACACAGATGAGAGCTATTCCTTTAAATCCCGTACAAGTGTACAACTTTCTCTATGGTAGTTTAAATTTTGAATCATGATCTGCCTGCTTGAATTGAGTCTTGCTTGATAGTTAGGATATTCAATGCAAAGTGGAACTAGGGTCTAGAGGATTCAACTTTGATTGGATTGTATGATGTTAATTGATGATATATATAGTGGTCGGGGATTCAGGGATGCCCGAGCTAGCTACGCAGATATGGTAGGCGAGGGCTCAGAGACATTTGAGCTAGTGACGCATATTGTGTGATGAGTGGTGCAAAGACGTTTTCATTCGGCACAGATTTGTGTGCGGGGGGGGGGGATAGAGACAAACTTTACTAGCGACGTAGAGTATGTAGATCCTTATGAGGAAAAGCAGGGTGTGTGGACTAGCTATATGCTATCATCGCATTGTTTGTTTAGTGTGATGCATTAGGCGTCTTGTGTGTTTATGTTAGAAGTAAACTTGCATAGTGGAAATTTTATTTACTTGGTCGGGGTTTGCGTGTCTAGCATCCCATATCTCGCTGAGTGACTCCCTTGTTATTTACCCGTCATTCTTTCCCCCTTTCAGGTGAGATTGGCGATGATGAGTAATCATTACGGACTGGTGCTTTTGGGCATTTCTTTTCCTTTCTTTTTCTTCTTCTCTTCTTTTCAGATTTATGAATTTATGTCTTATCAACATATTCGAATGTTTATTTATTATTGGATTGATGGCGTTGATTTTGATTTTTGAAAATTAATAAATGAAGATTTCTGAGGTTATTATTTATTTACTGAATTTCGGAAGTAGGGGTATTAGAATTTGATATCAGAGCGGGGCTCCGTCCCGGCTCCCACACGGGATGATGATTAAGGGATTTGTTAGAGAGATTGGGAGTCATCTACATTCATCAAGATGTACCAGTTGTCCTTGGAATTGTTAATTTTGTCAGAGATTTGGCAGAGAGGAGCTTATGGATTTTCGCTGACCATTTTGTTCATCAAGGATAATGGACAGTAAGAGCTGCGGGATAGTCTAGTGGTTGCTGAGAATAAGGATTTATTTGAGACCTAAAAGAGCCACTAGCAACCAAATGAGATGCTTTCACTATTGAGCTGGACTAGGGACATCACCAGTTTTACGAGCTTTCTACCGTTTAGCAATAGCCGGAATGGCATAGTTGAAAAAGCTGTTGAAAGAGCTATGGATAAGTGCAAGAACCACCGTTGGTTTCCATAAAATAAGGAAAGTACCATAATTTTCCAGAGGTCTTGGATCTCAAAAGGATGGATGAATTGATAACTGCTTTAACAAAGAGAATCGCGGAATAAAAGAAACAAAACGTTTCCAGTACCTGACTTGCTAGTCTATCCACCTAAGTCCTAAATTTGTCTAAGTTAACCAGAGTTCTCTAGGTCTAAAATTCCCACTTTCTTCCTTCTCCTATCTCTCCTTATATACACCTTTAGAGTCGGCGGCCTTTTTCTTCTCTCGCCTTTGGGCGCAAATTTATCTTATTACATACATCTTTCTTTTTCTTCGATCTTCTCATTTATCCTTGTAAATTTGACATTTATCTTCTTCTGCAAAATAGGATAAACCTCCATAGTTTTTTTGGGCTCATTCTGTCAAAAATCATAACTGGGTTTCTAGCTGCGGTTTGGATCTTTATTAGACCGCTCTTCGGCCTTAAGCGTTTTACAATTTTTATAAGTTCGAATCAGTCGTATGGCTGGTGTTTTGAGCTAACCGTTTCCGTTCCATATGATCTATTCAAACTCATACGAAGAAATGAGCCTTCATGATTTTTATTGTAAAAACTCAAAGATAACTTTGATCGAGACAGATCAGTCCGGTTGAGATCTGAAGGGAGAGAAGCATGGACGAACCATCCGCACATCATATAATGGGTCGAGAAAGAATCACGATGGCGACCGGGTTTCGTGTCTAACTGATATGCCATGGATTTTACCCATTATCAGCCATGGCACATAAGTGTTTTATCATTGATATCACTCAAATTACCATAGGAGTGAATTACTCTCATCAAACGAGGTTCAATTGTAGTACCTACGGATCAAATCCACATAGACTCTAAGATTACACAACAAATTATTTAGTTTTCGAAGTAAAGCTAGATAGCAAGTATTAAACAATAAAATAAAAGGTAACCAAGCGATTGCTTGATTGATTTGTTTGTTAAGAGAAAAGAAGGTAGTTAAACTTAGGTATTTTCTCAGGTATGAAAAACACGCAACTTATAAAGGGTTTTTATTATTCATAGTTCTGGATTCAAACTCTTAAGGATTGGAAGAATTAACTCTTACTGGATCTCGGGTCAAGAACTATCGTTCGATGACCTTGAGTAAATATCGATCGATAGTTCAATAGAAATATCGATCGATGTTGTTATGCTATATCGGTCGACAAGACGGTTATCTCGTCGATCGATATTGCATCCAGCGAGTTCTAATGACAGGTTTGAAAGGGTTCTCTAGTCTTCAATAAATAACTTAGACTCTAGGTAATTGCTAAGTTCTCACTTATCCAATATTGATCCTAAAATCAGAGGTAAGGGTGATCAATCCTTAACACTAGTATTTATGATGACTAGATTTAGAATTATATTTTAAACACCCTAATAATGATTACTTCAATGCATGAGTCAACCTTAATTGAGAAACCTAAATCTAACAAGAGAGACTACTCAAACATATTTATGAGAGACAAAGTCATAATGGTTTGAATAATGCTTTAAGATAATAATAATAATAATAATAAGAGAAACAATAAGTAAAGCAAGGGAGTTCAATATCTTCTCTGGATTGTAGTTCAGATCTCTGTCTCTCAATTTTCTAAGCTCTTCTTCAAAGTATGGCTAGATGCTTCTCTAAAAATTAGGTCTAAAGGTCTCTGGAGAAATCTGCTTAAACTAGTACAAAACCCTATTAAAATAGCCTAACAGGTGGCCAGAGACTTAAAGTGTAATTTATTAAAACTCTTGTGAAGCAATTAGAGCTTCTAATATTCATTTAATCGCTTTGGAGGACTTTTGTATCGATCGATATAGAATATGTTCTATCGATCGATTTGGATGATCTTTCATCAGTCGATTGCTCTTAATGCACATCGATCTATCTTCAACACGTTTTGCTCATATCTTCATAAAGTCTCAAATTTAGCTCCATAATGGCCATTTTACACCAGTGAGTACCTGAACCTGTAAAGCTCTAAAAAGATACTAAAAGTATCCTTTTGTTTCTAAAAACATATATAAATCATGGTTAAAAGTGGGTAAAATCCATGATATATCAACTCCCCCTGACGTATCCTTTTGCTTGTCCTCAAGCAAATAATAGAACATTGATCTGGAAAAGGTTTGAAAGGCGGAAGCTCCTATAATTCTTAACTTAGAACCATCACCTCTTGACTTATTGTAATCCACTTCAAATATCTATCAATCTCAGAAATACATTATACCATATCCTAGCTTAGCAACCAAATTCAACTAGCAAACAACTCAATGATCCTGTTTGTCTATCCCCTCTGCCGATCTCATTTAAACATAAAATAAAGGTGTAGGGTTTACATTGGGAGTATCGATCAAGGAACACTTGGATTCAACTCAAGCAAGTTTCAAGCATTCTCATTCTGGTTCCTTTTCTCCCTTTATCTCCCTTCTCTGAATCCCAAATTTTCTTTTTCTTTTTCTTTTATATCAATCCCCAATGAACAACTAATAATCATCTTATTGATCTTTCTTCTTCTTTTTTTTTCTGACAAAGTGTAGGCGAATAGTGGGGTCATAGGTAATGTACCTCTCTCTCGCTTCCACAATGTGTGATCATTCCTTTTAATTAGAGTAGTGGGGTCATAGGTAATGTACCTCTCCCTCTCAGGAAATCATCTCAATCTTTTATTTTTCTCTTTTTGGATGCCAAAGGGAGGAGAGAAAGAAACCAAAATTGTTGAGACTTTTACCTTCCAGATTTGCAAGAGGATTCCGATCCCTTGTATGCCAAGCGCCAAGACAAGCAATAAATGTCAGGTTAGATTGGAAATCGGCTTTGGTTCTTCCAGACATTTTCAACAAGTGTTGTCATAGCTGACCGGTGCTCTGCTTTAGCATCTCTAGTACCTTTTGTAACTGACAAATCTAAAAGTGGTGCTAAGAAGTGGTTAGGTAGCAAGTCTGAATCTATATAATCATTACTTTCTTCTTAGTAAAACATATAAGTAATTTTTTTTTTAAATAGTAATAAAAATGATATAAAAATGATAGTAATGAAATGAACATGATAAAAAAAAAATGAAAATGTTAGAAGATACCCCCCCCCCCCAGACTTAAACAACACTGACCCCAGTGTTATTTTGTCTAAGAGGAAAAAATAGAATTTTAATGTAGCAAAAATATTCATGTTAGTAGGAAAAATCGTACCTCTACCCTTACATATCGATCGATATGTCTGTTGAGACATCGATCGAGATAAAGTTAGCTGTATCGGTCGATATAATATGGTGTATGTCGATTGATATGGAGTGCCTTCGCCTATTCTGTAGTTAGCTCTGTTAGACATTCTCAACACACACGAATAGTTAGGTAAGAGATAATAGCAGGCGTAGTCATAAAAAGTACGAATAAAAATCCTACAGGTCTGAAAATAAAAGTGAAAACATGAGAGTACGAGAGAATGGATACAAATGAGCAAGTGAATCAGTCGTTACTGCTCTCGTCCTCGTCTCCCTCATCCTGGTGGTACTGGTGGGACGGACCTGGCGCCGATGGATCGAAAGCTGAAGTGCTCGCACTGCTCGAACAACGACATCTAGAGACGCGGGACCATATAGCCTGAAGAGCACCCAACACTCCTCTCCTGAAAACCCGCTCATCGCCTGTCTCCAGCCCTGATAGGTCTAGGAACTCGGGCAGGGATGCTGCTTATGAAGCTCGAGAGGTACCGGCGCTGCGGACTCCTGTGTCACAGCGTAGTGCGGGTGGGTCGAGGACGAGGCTTGGGTCTGGCTGGAACCGAAGCCTGTCGAGGTTGCCCACAAAGGCAGTCGTCGCTGGGTGAGGCAAAAGGAACCGGCGTAGACCAGCTGGAGTCCTGAAAGACCAATGCAGATGCCTGTCTATCCACTGGCTGTTACGCAGATGCTCTACGTCCATGTAAGTCCGAGTAGTGACTGCGGTGCCCTCGTCAAAACGGATCCCACAGTGCTGGAATGTCGGCGTCAGCAGACTCCCGACCATCTCCTTCTTCCGCCCCGATCCAGCAGAAAAAGGCTTGGTCTTCAGACTGACTAGATGCTCAGCGAAGACGGCACTCAAGTTGGGTGTGGCCATGTCACGCTCGGGGTTCAAAAAGGTCAGATCGAGCAGTCCGTTCAGTGCGTGTTACATCAGGGTAAGCTCAGAGATCCTTACCTTGTTAGGCTCCATCTTGCAGAGCAGAGTGGAGGCAAGGATCCGCATTGAGTACCGGAGAGTAGGGTGGGGATATCGGACTGAAGCACCAAGGCTGAGCTCCAGGGACCTTTGCCAAAGATCGCCCAGAACTTCGCGACCTCTGGGAAGGCGGAGATAGAACTGGAGGTGGCTGTGTTGTTCCCAAACCCGTAGATCTTGCAGAGCTCGGGGACATAGACATAGTACCGGATGCCCCTAGCAAAGAAGGAGAGAACACCATCACAAGCAACAGTCGGTGGCGGGTTCTTGTACTCAAAGCGAAGCGTGGCCATTAACTGCTTGACGAGCGAGGGGTAAAGGTCATAGGATTGGGAACCGATGGACCCAAATCCAAGCTGGATGATCATCTCGCCTAGATCCGTATCGATCCCTAGACGTCGGAGGGTGGCCGAGTCGATGAAACGAGTGGGCGCAATCTCCACATCAAGCCATGCGTTGTAGAGCAGGCTGTCGTAGTTGTCCCAGAAGTCACTCACAGGACGGTGCAGGCATGCGGTGCTCGTAGCTGCGGCCCGCGGGTCGGCGAAACGCTGGTAGACGTGGATGGGTTCCCCGTCTGCACGTGGCCAAGGGTCACGCTCATCTTCCTTTTCCGAGGAAGAAGATGATGGAGGGACTCCTCTGGAGGTGTTAGGTCCGTCGAGTCTCCGCTTGGTCCTCCTCTCACGTTGTGCGTCAGATACCATCTGCAAAAATTTAAAACACGAGAGAGTTAGTACACTGCACATACGGTCGATATCGATAGATGTAAACCAATGGATATCGATCGATATCAATCGATTTCGAGGTTTTTCGAATCCGACCAAAAGTGCCTATCGATCGATAAGGGGATGCCGATATCGATCAATAGCGTGCCGCGAAACCTGCAAAACTCTCAACAACGCAAATCACAATTTCAAAGTGTAAATCCTAATTCTAACACTCATAAACCTCTAATCTAACAATCCTAACAACTCTAATCGATTAAAAACAAACCTATCGACCGATTTCTAGGCAAAATGTGAGTTCAACCTTGTTCTCTTTAAAAATATAAAAATCAAAGGATTATACCTTGAAGGATTTCAGATTTGAGAGTGAAATCGAGATAGGAGGAGAGTTTCGAATCGATTGAGGTAAAAAACGGGTAAGATCCGTGAAGAATCGAGAAAGAAAGGGAGGTTTTTGTGTTTCGGGTGTGTTGTGGGATTGTGAGGGATAGAGGGGCGCTTGTCGACTTAAAAGGGGTTTGCCCTCGATATGTCTGTATCGACCGATACAGGTAGGTGTATATCGGTCAATATGACTTGATTAGACTATTATGTTTACTAGTTTTGCTTAAGGTTAAATAACTAATTAATTGAAACTAAAGATTTTAATTTTAAAAACATGATCAATTAGATCCTAATTGGATTGACTTATCTATTTGGTACCCTAGGTGGAGTTAGGCGTACCCAACCGAAGGGGTTTATCATTTAGGGGTTTAACCCAATAGTGTTTCACTCGTTGGCAATTTACCGTAAATTCTTCTCCTTTCTCATTTATAAGGGTAAAGGTTCCTTTTGGTGGGGCTGCTATGGCAGTAAAAGGGCCACACCAATGAGATCGAAGTTTTCCGGGAAATAAAGTTAAACGAGAGTTATATAAAAGAACTTGATCATTCGGGACGAAATGTCGAGAAACAATGTGTTTGTCGTGATAAGCTTTGGTTCTCTCTTTATAGAGCTTAGAGTTCTCATAGGCCAGATGTCTTATTTCATCTAGTTCATTAAGCTGGATGAGTCTCTTTTCTGCAGCTGACTTTATGTCAAAATTTAACAATTTAGTAGCCCAGGCTGCTTTTTGCTCTAACTCAACAGGTAAGTGGCAAGATTTGCCGTAGAGTAGGTGAAATGGAGTTTTTCCTAGTGGCGTTTTAAAAGCGGTCCGGTAAGCCCAAAGTGCATTATCTAATTTCCTAGACCAATCCTTTCTTGTGGCTCCTACAGCGAAATCGCTCGCATCGCACATTATTTCAAATTGAAGGTTCCAGTCAGGTGCTTGTACGACAGGGGAAGTTATCAGCGCTTTCTTGATCTTTTCAAATGCTTGTTGGCAATCCGGTGTGAAATCGAATTTAGTGTCCTTACAAAGGAGAGTAGTCAGGGGTCTGGCTATCTTGCTAAAATCCTCTATAAATCTCCTATAAAAGCCTGCATGTCCTAGAAAGCTTCTGATGTCTCTTATGTTAGTTGGGGGTGGTAGACTCATCATCACTTCTATTTTTGCTCTGTCTACCTCAATTCCGGCGGCGGATACTTTGTCTCCGAGCACGATTCCGTCATTGACCATGAAATGACACTTTTCCCAGTTGAGGACCAGATTCTTTTCCTCACATCTCTCCAAAACCTTTGCATAGGTTGTCGAGACAAACTTTAAAACTTGATCCATAAACTGAGAAGTCATCGATGAATACTTCCATGAAGTTTTCTATCATATCAGTGAAGATTGACATCATGCAGCGTTGGAAAGTAGCTGGGGTGTTACACAGACCAAATGACATTCTCCGATATGCGAAGGTTCCATAGGGGCATGTGAATGTTTTCTTTTCTTGATCATCCGGATGTATCGGGATTTGGAAAAATCCAGAATATCCATCAAGAAAACAATAGTATTGGTGATTTGCTAGTCTTTCCAACATCTGGTCAATAAAAGGCAGAGGAAAGTGATCTTTCCGGGTTGCGGAATTCAGTTTCCTATAATCGATGCACATGCGATGTCCGGTTACAGTCCTCGTTGGGATAAGTTCATCTTTTTCGTTCTTGACGACTGTAATACCTCCTTCTTTGGTACAACGTGGACCGGACTTACCCAATTGCTATCAGAAATTGGATAAATTATCCCTGCAGCAAGCAGTTTAATGATTTCCTATTTTACGACTTCCTGGAGATTCGGGTTTAGTTGTCTCTGATGCTCTACAGACGCTTTGGATTCGTCCTCCAGATGAATCCGGTGCATACAAAGGCCAGGAGATATGCTTGGGATGTCATCTAAAGAATATCCAAGTGCCTTCCTATGCCTGCGAAGCTTGTTCAGCAATAGAGCAAGCTCCCCGTAACGGCTTAAGCTCCACTTTTGGTTCTTTTTCCTTTGTGAGATTTCCAACTGATGGTCGATCGATATCGATCTCTGATCCATCATCGCTTTTGGTTCCCACGCGTGAGGATCCTTGGCTAGTTTCTATTAGACGATCGTACTCGGTTGCTTTGCTATCTATGCCGAAAATCTCGTTCTTAGCAGATACTGGCGCATCTTCCAAGTGATCATCCGAGTACAATTTCTTAAAAGATTCTTGGGTTAGCTCATCCACCTCGTCCACATAAGATGATTGTTTATCTATTAAAGGAAGTGTGATGACCTTCTCCATATCAAATCCCATAGGGATGTTACCTATGTTAAGATTTATCCGTCCTTCTTTGACATGAATAATGGCGTTCGCAGTAGCAAGGAATGGTCTTCCTAATAGAATAAGATCTCTCGGCTCGTTCTTGTAATGCAGCACAACAAAATCTGTTGGGAAAGTGCATCCGTTGATTTTTACTGGTACACCTTCCGGAATCCTAACAGATCTATCAGCAAGAACTAGTTGGATATTAGCCGATGTAAATTCAGTGTACCCAAGGAATGTTGCAACGGAGTGCGGCATTAAATTTACTAGAGCCTAGATCACAAAGTGCTCTCGGGAATAGCTGGTTTCGAATTGTGCATTTGAGAACGAAACTACCAGGATCGGGTCGCTTCTCTGGGGTTTGAATTATGGCGCTAGATTCTGCTGAAACCATTACACTGTGCTTCTCTGTTGAAAAACTCTTGGTTGTCATTTCTTTGACATACTGTCTTATGGTTGGTGAAATTCTGAGGGCGTCACTAAGTGGCATTTCTACCATAACTCGATCGAAAGCTCGTCTGCAAATTTCTTTATCCATGTAGTGTCTAGTATTAGACTTGGGAGGGTAGGGAGGTAAAGTGTTGTACACCCGTTCTATGGTTGGTCCAGTGGATGTTGGACTTTCTTTCGAATTCGTGGGTGTTTGTCGATCGATATCAGTGTCTTCGTGTCGATCGACATCGAAAATTTCCTCTTCATCGAGAATGATTACTGGTTCCTCAGTTTCCTTAGAAATTTTATTCTTTTCTTTCTTCTGTGGGAGTTCAGATTTCAAATCGCGGAGTAGCACGAGGTTGGGAATGGATTTCTTCGTTTCTAGAATTTCAGCGTTCCCTCCCGAAGGGTTGTTTTCCCTAATAATCGGAGTTAGCTGTTTTCCGTTCCTTAACATTACAGCACTTACATGACGTCTTGGGTTTGTGTCAGTCTTCCTTGGTAGACGTCCTGCTTCCCTCTTGATAGCGGTAGCGCAATTGGCAACATCGCTTTCTAGACTTCTGATTTGCTTACGCAAAGTGTCAAATTTCTCCGACATTTCGCAGTAAACATCATCCAACTTGATGTCTAGGTCTTGGTTTAGCCTCTGATTTTCTGTGAAGACATGGTTTAAAACGGTTTGGGCTCTCCTTCGGTGTGACACGGCGAAGGTGTCGTAGTTTTGGGTAAAACTATCTATGTCAAAAAGGTATTCCTGAGGGTTTTCATGTCTAAGGAGTGTTTGCTCTATGGAATGGATATCCTTATTGCTTTGGGTAATACCAGGCTTCTTTTCCTTTGTGAAAGAATGAAGGAGATCTAGAGATTTTCTAATTTCATATATTTGAAGGTCATTCCTGGATTTAGCTTCTCTTTCTTTATCTTTATTTTCATAAGATTTACCCATTGCTATGTTTTCAATCAAATGATTTGCTTCTTCTGGGTTCCTGGAGCTGAAATTTCCATTACTCGCATTATCTAGCATGATCTGGTCATCGGTCGATGCTTGGCCGAAATCTGTCTTTTCCATCTTGAGATCCCTATGATTGCAGAGAAAGAGGAAAAAGAATTAAATAAACAAAAATAAAATCTAGACTATATTCTAAACTAAATCTGATGGTAATAAAAAAGAGTCCCCGGAAACGGCGCCAAATTTGATATCACTCAAATTACCCTAGGGGTGAATTACTCTCATCAAAAGAGGTTCAATTGTAGTACTTAGGGATCGAATACACAGAGACTCTAAGATTACACAACAGATTATTTAGTTTTCGAAGTAAAGCTAGATAGAAAGTATTAAACAATAACTTAAAAGGTAACGAAGCGATATCTTGATTGATTTGTTTGTTAAGAGAAAAGAAGGTAGTTAACCTTAAGCGTTTTACAATTTTTATAAGTTCGAATCAGTCGTATGGCTGGTGTTTTGAGCTAACCGTTTCCGTTCCATATGATCTATTCAAACTCATACGAAGAAATGAGCCTTCGTGATTTTTATCATAAGAACTCAAAGATAACTTTGATCGAGACAGATCAGTCCGATTGAGATCTGAAGGGAAAGAAGCAGGGACGAACCATCTGCACATCATATAATGGGCCGAGAAAGAACCACGATGGCGACCGGGTTTCGTGTCAAACTGATATGCCATTGATTTTACCCATTTTCACCCATGGCACATAAGTGTTTTATCATTGATATCACTCAAATTACCATAGGAGTGAATTACTCTCATCAAAAGAGGTTCAATTGTAGTACCTAGGGATCAAATCCACAGAGACTCTAAGATTACACAACAAATTATTTAGTTTTCGAAGTAAACTAGATAGCAAGTATTAAACAATAACTTAAAAGGTAACCAAGCGATTGCTTGATTGATTTGTTTGTTAAGAGAAAAGAAGGTAGTTAAACTTAGGTATTTTCTCAGGTATGACAAACATGCAAGTTATAAAGGGTTTTTATTATTCATAGTTCTGGATTCAAAGTCTTAAGGATTTGAAGAATTAACTCTTACTGGATCTCGGGTCAAGAACTATCGTTCGATGACCTTGAGTAAATATCGGTCGATAGTTCGATAGAAATATCGATCGATGTTGTTATGCTATATCGGTCGACAAGACGGTTATCTCGTTGATCGATATTGCATCCAGCAAGTTCTAATGACAGGTTTGAAAGGGTTCTCTAGTCTTCAATAAATAACTTAGACTCTAGGTAATTGCTAAGTTCTCACTAATCCAAATTTATCCTAAAATCAGAGGTAAGGGTGATCAATCCTTAACACTAGTATTTATGATGACTAGATTTAGAACTATATTTTAAACACTCTAATAATGATTACTTCAATGCATGAGTCAACCTTAATTGAGAAACCTAAATCTAACAAGAGAGACTACTCAAACATATTTATGAGAGACAAAGTCATAATGGTTTGAATAATGCTTTAAGATAATAATAATAATAAGAGAAACAATAAGTAAAGAAAGGGAGTTCAAGATCTTCTCTGGATTGTAGTTCAGATCTCTCTCTCAATTCCTAAGCTCTTCTTCAAAGTATGGCTAGATGCTTCTCTAAAAATTAGATCTAAAGGTCTCTGGAGAAATCTGCTTAAACTAGTACAAAACCCTATTAAAATAGCCTAATAGGCGGCCAGAGACTTAAGGTGTAATTTATTACAACTCTTGTGAAGCAATTAGGGCTTCTAATCTTTATTTAATCGCTTTTGAGGACTTTTGTATTGATCGATATAGAATGTCTTCTATCGATCGATTGGGATGATCTTTCGTCTGTCGATTGCTCTTAATGCGCATCGATTGATATCTTCAACACATTTTGCTCACATCTTCATAAAGTCTCCATTTTAGCTCCATAATGGCCATTTTAAGACTTCTACAAGCTTGTGATCGGAACTCCATTCTTATATCTATGCAGTTTTCTTATCTATTTGTTATTATGAATTGCTTTGCTATGTCTGAGTAGTTCTACTGGTAGATTTATGGTTTAAATAGGTTATGAGGGATTAGTCCTAAATATAGAATGGTTAAGTTGTGGTATTCAACAATAAGATTGATCTTAATACTTGTATTATAGAGTAGCTAATTAGAACACTGATGTTAGAATACATGTGAGTAGTTAATCAACCCACACATAAAGCTTGGCTAGAAGCCGATCAATCGATATTCATAACAAATATTCGATTGACGCATTGATCAACATATGACAGCTAAGACAGTAAATCTAGTCAATAGATGGTCTAAAACGCGACATGCTGATGGACTGTATTTTAGTTGAGCTCTAATATATCCTCCAACTTTGCACCTATAACTCTATAATCCTGACGACCTGAATAGAAACCCTAAGTCTAGCTAGCTACTTTCTAATATCGTTACAAACCCACTTCAAACCAACCGAATAACTACCTTGTTCAACACTGCCTTTTAGTTTAAACACTTTCGACCTAGCTTAATCATCTGATTAGATCAATTGCGTACCCTAGGTCCTTGTAGATTCGAACCCTTAGTACTACAACTGAACCTCTTATATCAGTGAGTAATTCACTCCTTAGGGTAATTCGAGTGATTATCATGAACTGGTCGGCATATGGCGACCGAGTCTCATGTTGGACCGGTCGCCATATGGAAACTGAGTCTTGTGTTGGACCGGCCGCCAGATGGCTGCCAGGCTTCGTATCAAACCGGTCGCCATATGGTGACCGGGCTTCGTACCGAATCGGTCGCCATAAGGCGACTGAGTCCTATGTCAGATTGTATCGAACCGGTAGCCATATGGTGATCAAGTCTCGTGTCAGAATGGCAACTTAGTCCCGTGTCAGACCAGTCTCCATATGGCGACCGAGTCGCGTCTCAGACCGGCTGCCATATGGCAACCAGGCTTCATACCGAACCGGTCACCATATGGCAACTGAGTCCCGTGTCAGACCGATCACCACGACCGAGTCTTGTGTTGGACCGTCGCCGCTGCCATATGATGACTGAGTCCCACACCCATACCGAACCTGTCGCCATATGGCGACCGAGTCTCGTACCGGACCGGTCGCCATATGGCGACCTTGTTTAGTAGAGCTTGGTTTGATGTGTTTCCGAAAGGTTTTTCAAGAGGATTTTCCAAGGGTAGTAATCCTAGTTGTTGATTATCTAGATAACTGTTAGCCCCTCAGTTTGCAAGTCTCGGAGACAACCCTTTCACGCGATTTATGCGTTTTGTTCTCAAATCGGACTCTTTGGTTGGGTTTATCTTTCCTTATCTCTCAAAAATTTTATTTTAAGATTAATTTATTGCGGAAAGCCACTTTGGCTTTATATTTCTATAAGTAATGAACTTTCATTCCTCATTCTCTTTACACCTCTCCAACTCTCTAAACTCTCTCTGCCTTCTCTATTTTAATCTAAGTAATATAGATTAAAATTATATCATATAACAATTACAACTTTATTTTCTTAAAATAATATTAGCAAACCAAGCACGATAAATTTGGTACAAAATATTAGAGAAATTTATTAATTACAAAAGATTAACTAAATTAATATAAAATATAAGTTATAGATGAATTTTTTTTTAATAATATATTAATTATGTCAAACAAGTCACAAAGTAGTGTTTTATAGTTTCATGATATAAATATCAATTTGTAAATAATATATATAATAATTTCATATTAACTATTTATACACAATGATGAAAAATACAAGCATGGATGTGCATGTAAAACTCTATTATATTTTAATTTGTAATTCCAAAATAGTATATTGGACACTGATACTCTTTCCTAAGTACATGATTTAACATTAAAATTTTCAGATATGTTTGGTGTATTAACTAAGATATTTACTGATAATAAATGAGGATATTGACCTTTCACAAAAGAAAAGAAAGAAATTATTAAGCAATGAAACATATTTTCTTTTCAAAGTGAAAGAAATAACATATTATTGATGGTTAGAAAACCCTTATTTTCTTACAGTTATAAATATTCTCCATAATCACATCATTTAGTCATTCAAAAGAAAAAAAAAATACTTTTGACCCCCCAAAAAGTGAGATTAACTATCACAAAAACATGGAGAAAACAACTTTGATATTCATTGGTATTTTACTTTTTTCAACATGTGAGTTTAAATAAAATTGTATTTTTATATTGTAATTAATTATTCTTCTACCTCATCAGCATGATACATTATTTAATATATATGTATACATAACAAATATACATGATTTCGTACAGGTACACCGATTCTGGCACAAACTTGTAAGAATAACTATGACTGTTTGAAAATGATATGTCCATTAAGAGGATACCCCATTTGTGTGAAGGGTCATTGTGAATGCCCTCCTCACACGTATAGAGCATTACCTGATGATACCAACTGTGGTGTGAGTAAATGCATTGACTATTGCAAAGCAAAAGGAGAAGTAGCTTCTGCTTGTATTTTGAACCATTGTTTTTGTCGCAAACCTCCTATGTAGATTTTACCAAAAAATTACATTCTACTAATAAAATAGTAATAATAATAATAAAAAATTTCGTCAAAATATCTAAGATTTCTATATTAAATTAAATTATAATAAGTTAATTAGTTTCATGCATAGTTTTAAGTTTTAAGCAAAATAGAAATACAACTAAATCAAATTTATTTTCGAACATAAATACAAAATAAAGAAAAATTTATTTAAATAAATATCACTATTGTTAAGTTGATATTAAATTAATTAAATTTTCAATAAAATTTTGATCAAATAAATCTGGATACTAAATCTATTCAACAAGACAATTATAAAAAATCTTCACTTTAAAAGTTCGACATACATATTATTTTATGATCTAAGCATATATGAATATTCAAACTTTGAAAAACAACATATGTCACATTAATGCTCATCTTCTTCTCAAGAGATTAGTTTTGCAACAACTTGGCCGAAACAAAAACCTTCATATCTCTTTAAAGACATGACAAAATTGTGCATATAATATATCAATAAAAAGATAATTTTAATATCTACATACATACATAGAATATCACACAGGTGCAATCTATCATCAGAAAGATATGATAAAAACAATATTTTCAGTTTACTTATTAGTTTATTAAAAGTAAATCAGCAAAATAAGCATAATAAATTTTTGTACCAAATATTTTGAAATTTATTAATTTCTAACAATTAACTAATATAAATATAAACTATAATATAATAATGTAAAACAAGTACAAAAATAAATAGTGTTTTAAAGTTTGTGGGAACCGAAATTCACCTACTGTCGATTTTCGTTAAATAAGGAAATTTAGGAAAATCGTAATATTCCAGAGGAACCGAATCTCTGCGAAAGCCAACGACAAGTAACCAAATAAATGCGGAAAAATATGAAAAACGTAATGAAACGAATTTAAAGAAAAAGTAGATCTTATTTCAATTTCGCGTAAAAGCGTTGCGATCATTACAAGGGTTTAGAAAGGCTTTGGCCGCAGGACCATCAGCAAGTTATCAACATAAAAACCTTAAACCTAGTCGAGTCGCAGCTCGATAACAAAAGACGGAAAAAGATAAGAAAAAGGATTTGATTTATTTCGGACTGAACCTTATAAAAGGCTGCCTACGTACCCCTTTCGAGGATCAAGTCGAACGTAGTTCAGTTGATAGAGCTGGACCAGAGATCGAATGTTGGTGTCGAAATCAGTCACAACGGAATCAATGGCAAAAAGTCTCCGAAAAATATAAAAGAAATAGTTTTATAAAACTCGAAGAATCGTTTTATAAAACTTGAGAATCGTTTTATAAAACTCGAAGAATCGTTTTATAAAACTCGAGAATCGTTTTATAAAACTCGAGAATCGTTTTATAAAACTCGAAGAATCGTTTTATAAAACTCGAAGAATCGTTTTATAAAACTCGAGAATCATTTTATAAAACTCGAAGAATCGTTTATAAAACTCAAGAATCGTTTTATAAAACTCGAAGAATCGTTTTATACAACTCGAGAATCATTTTATA
Organism: Eruca vesicaria subsp. sativa; assembly: GCA_932364175.1. NCBI lineage: Eukaryota > Viridiplantae > Streptophyta > Magnoliopsida > Brassicales > Brassicaceae > Eruca > Eruca vesicaria. Next base: position 28,745 of record CAKOAT010131155.1, read on the forward strand.
AAACTCGGAGAATCATTTTATAAAACTCAAAGAATCATTTTATAAAACTTGAAGAATCGTTTTATAAAACTCGAGAATCGTTTTATAAAACTCGAAGAATCGTTTTATAAAACTCGGAGAATCGTTTTATAAAACTCGAATAATCGTTTTATAAATCCAAAAGAGATTTCCGAACAAAGGAAATCCATGAAAACTCGGAAGATCGTTATCTCGGAAAAGCGAAACAAACGGCAATTACACGATCGTCCGAATTAAGCACAAAACTGCGAAAAACCGAAACCGCTGTAAAACGCGAACTAGTCTCGTCCGACTAGTTCGCCCAACGGCGAACTAGAAGCTTCCCAAGAGGCGCTGACTTTGCCCCAAGGGTTCTTATCGCCTAGAACGCCATACGGCGACCTGTCCAAGCTGAACTAGCACGCTGTACGTCGAGCCGACCATCCCGAGCCTCGATATCCCACATCTTTGATTCAAGGAATACGTCCTTTGACACGATCATATTCCGAATCACGGTTGAAATGTCCCTCGTTTCGTCTCGATCCGTCTTATCGTTCGAGTTTTACGATAAAAACCGTAAAACTTAGATTTCTCAAAAAGAACTCGAGGAAATCATATAAAACGGAAACGGTTAAATGAAACGCCGAATATAGACTAAACTATACGATTTATTCGAGATTTTTCTTAAAAATCGTACAAAACGCATTTTTAATAAAACCCCGAGTAAATCGTAGAAAACGGCAACGATTAATCAAAACATCGAACATTGCCTAGCTTTACGATTAACTCGAGAAAATTATCTAAAAACGGCATTGTATCAGGAAACGATCTCGTCTAAAGTTGTAAAACGGATTTATCGCAAAACGGCTCGGAAAGTCCTAAAACGCGATAAAAGCCATTCGCGACTTTAAACGAAGTCCAACCTGAAGATACAATCACGTTTTGGCGATTTACTCTTAGAAAGAAGATAAATGTCAAACTTAAAGATAAATGTCAAGTTTGAGGTTAAATAGAAGATTTCCGCGGGAAAAAAAATAAAGATCGAGATAAATGGAAGATTCCCGATAAACTCGAATCTGGGCGAAATGGAAAGACTAAACCGCCTAGGAAGGAAGTATATAAGCAAGAGGCATAGGGCAGAAGCAAAGGGACAAAATTCAGAGATCTCATCTGAGGCTTTTACAACTTTTCTAGACTTACAATTTTCCGCACTTAAAAACTTAGGCTTTTTTCTCGACAAGTTCGGTTTCTATGACTGGCGCTCAATTACTAGACGAACTCGCCTAGGCGGTTCAATCTCTGGACCAGCTCTATCCACTGAACTACGTTCAACTTGATCCTCGAAAGGGGTACGTAGGCAGCCTTTTGATAAGGTTCAGTCCGAAATCAATCAAATCCTTTTTCTTATCTTTTTCGGTCTTTCGTTATCGAGTTACGACTCGACTAGATTTAGGGTTTTATGTTGGTAACTCGCTGATGGCCCTTGCGGCCGAAGCCTTTATAATTTCCTGTAATGACCGCAACGCTCTTACGCGAATCGGAAATAAGATCAATTTTTTCTATAGATTCGTTTTATTACGTTTTTCATATTTTTCCGCATTTATTTGGTTACTTGTCGTTGGCTTTCGCAGAGATCTAGTTCCTCTTGAAAATTAGGGTTTTCCTAAGTTTCTTTATTTAACGGAAATCGACAGTAGGTGAATTTCGGTTCCCACAGTTTGGCGCTAGAAGGAGGGGAGGGGGTCGGATTACTCTTACTCATAGCCGCAATACGCTTGATCAAAACGATGTCGTGATATATGAAAGAAAAAGTCGCAACTCGCAAAAACGCTGGTAAAACAACTCCAGCAGCGACTGCTCCTATAGCCAACGCTCACGCAAACGCTGTAGTGCACAACAAAATCGAATACCTAATCGCGACTCTTCGCCACGGGAAGAGCAAAAAAACAAGCTCACGATTCCTATCTTAGATCACTAAGGGTAACGGTAAAATCTATCAAACCCCATAGTGTTTTTCTTATTTCCAAGTTGAACAAATCTCATGGGTTGAGCAAAAGACGTTTCCGAGAATGTTTCGGAAAAATAAAACTTGTTCCCCCAGAAACTGCGGAACAAACCGTAAGTTACTCGCGAAATAAATCCTAGGTTAACTCGCGGAAAACCGTAGGTTATTCGCGGCAAAATCCTAGGTTGTTTGCGGAAAAACCCTAGGTTACTCGCGGAGAAAGCCCTAGCTTTACTCGCGGAGAAAGCCCTAGGTTACTCGCGGAAAAACCCTAGGTTATTCGCAACAAAATCCTAGGTTGCTCGCGGAAGAACCTTAGGCTACTCGCAGAACCGGGAAATACTATCCAGCCGAAAAGACGGTGAGCTGGCCAAGCAACCTAGCTTGCAATCTTGGCGAGCTGACCGACTTTCCACCTTGTCCTAAAAGGCACTGACTTTTCCCCAAGGGTCCGCACAATCCAACTCAAAGCTATGGAGAGCCTGATTGTACTCTAAACAATAATCGCACTGCTTTCCGTTTCGTCTCAATCGGACTTCCCGTTAAGATTCTACGACGAAAACAAGTCAACTCGACGAATCGAGATCACCCGCGCCAAGCGTCTTAGCTCGCCAAACGTAGAGCTAAACAAAGCATCTTAGCTCGCCGAACGTAGAGCTGAACCAAGCGCCTAGCTCGCCCAAGAGGCACTGACTTTGCCCTAAGGGTTCTTACCATCCAGATCGCCACACGGCGAGCTGAAAAGATTCACCCGACTCACCCTACGTCGAGCTGAACCAATCCTCGAGTTTCTCTCTCGAACCCTGATCGCGCTGATTCTCATTTCCTCTCAATCAGAATTTCCATCGGGATTTTACGATATATCCGCAAAGACTTGTTTCTTCGTATAAGTTTGAATCAATCGTCTAAAACGGCAACGGTTGACTTAACACCAAAGTTGCCTAAACTATACGAGAAATCTGAACTCTCTAGACCCAATCCAGTTTTACGAAACTCTGCGACGCTAAGTCGAAAACATCCAATCATATACACTTGATTGATTTTTTTCGATATACAAAGCGCACCTAGTCGGTCAAATAAAACCAGCAGTACGAAGAAACAAGAACATGAGCTCCGATTGTTAAGTCTTCTCCCCGCTCCTATACTCTTGCTGGTAATTCGTCAAAGACCGGTAGGTCAAAAGACGCAGAACGAAGAATAAACGATCCCAAATCATCGATGAAACTAAGGTATGTCCGATTTGAAAATTTTATTAGACTTCTAATTTCTCGTAGGTAAGAAACGAAAACGTCTTGTAAACTGCCGTGAAACCTTGAGAACTTAGAATTTAGAGGATAGTCTAGCATGCTAAGTCGTAAGCAATTTTTGTCTATCTCGATTTGTTGTTCTCTAACCATTCAGGCATAACTCGCAAACCGATCCAATCTCTCGTACAACCGAGAAACGATAGCCACACATTTGAACGTACTCGTTTCCTAAAAGAAAGAAGGAACTAGAGACGCTGACGTCGTCTTAAAACCGACTCGCTCCTAGAAATTTTCGTAAACCAGACATACTCCAAGTCATCGCCATTATCGATCATCTGAATCCTTCAAAGGAAACTCGTCTTTTTTCCTTTCGTCGAATATTTTCCCTCTCCTCGAGAAACCGCTTTCTATAAAGCAAACTCTCGCCAAAACAAGCAGAAAAATATTCGGACAATGCGACGCCTCGTCAAAATCATCCCAAAAGCAAACGACAATCTAAGAACCGTGTAAACGCTAAAAACTGATCCAAAACGTCTGGGAAATAATCTCGAGGACTATACAGCATCTCTCGTCGCAACCATGCGGTTAGAAAGTCTCTGCGAAACTTCAGAGTGAAACTCGATAATTTGCCGAAGTTATAAAGATCTTCTCCAACTTGGTAAAACAAGTTCCGTATAAGAATCGAAAAACTATACGAGAAATCTTTAGGCGTCAAAGCATTGATCTCGTTCTCCGTCGAACCAAGTGAGTCACGGAATAAAATAGAGAACATAAAGCAGCAGTAGAGAACACGTCCTCCCTTCTCGCCGACTTATCCTATTGCTGGTCATGTGATTCATTCCGTCCGAGAAACCCGCTAAAACATTTTGCGACTAGATCTCGGTGAAATAATTTTTGGTAAAACTCCGCGAGTGACTCCGAAAAAACTATCACCGAAGATCAAAAACTAAGCGGAAAGGTTTCTCGAAAAATCTGTGGAAACATTGTTAACCCAATGCGTCGTGCTGATTTACTAAATTCATTGCCCGTTACTTACACGAAAAATCCTTCGTATAGTCAAGATCATGTCATAACGAAGTAACTTTCAAAATTAAACATAACAGGTATTGCGAAAAGTACTTTCCTTATAGCAAAAACCAAGCTATACGATCCAGCGCTGAGCGACCAACATAAAATTTGCTTCCTCGCGCCACGATCTGAAATATCTCATTTTTAGCCCTTTGGTTCATGAGCATCCGCTCTCATTCCTCCCGATTCATCCGAGAATGAGACCGTCCCGCAAACAACGCCGCACGGGATCTATATCAAGCTTCTTAGGCTCTGTCTCCCTCGAGTAAAAAAAAAAAAAACAACTTCCATACAAAGGAAAGTTTATACGAAACTTTCATCGTATAAATCAAACCTACAATGGAAAAACGTTTTCTATAACCACGGGCATACTTGGCATATCAAGCTTGACAAACGTTACTTGGCTATTGTCCGATCACGCTTCACTTCAATGCCAAGTTTACAAACCGACTCGACCTTTTCGATAGCGCAAAAGTGTCGTGGTCTAATCCTCTACCAAATACGACCTTGGCTGTGCGGCTGAACACAACCTTCACGCCAAGCCAATACATTCAACGGATAATGCGAACTTGTCGACAATCGGCTAAGTTCTGTATTCTCGCGATTCACTCTATTTCCGAAGCAAGTTGCCTACAAAATCCGATGTATAAGAAAACACTCGTACTAGAGCTCCTAAAGCCGTACGAATCTCGGAAGGTCAACACTTCAAAAAGCACCGTAACGAAAAATGCTTCGTTTTGGGGAAACAACTTACGCGACCTCTCTGTCCTAATTGCTCTAGTACAAATCATAAAACTACCTAACATCCAAACAGGAATGTAAGTTTTAATTGCGAATATCCGCAAATGAACCAAAGTGTTCCTGCAAAGCAGGGTTAAGACAAAACCCTCGCAACACCGCGCAACATCTTCGAGCCTGCAAACGTTCCGAACATGAAACGCGGCATATAAAATAAAAACCAATTTTCGGACTGCGAGACGTCGCAGACGCCCGGAGAATAGTTTTTCAACAAAAATACCTTCCTCGATAAAGTCATTTTCTTGGAAGACCTAACAGTCCGTCCGCGACTAGAAAATACGCAAAACTTCTTAACATATGTATCCTTCGCGAAGGCCCAAACAACTTAAACATCGATCACCTAAAAAGTTTGTTGCTGATCACAACAAACTCGCAACAGTCCTACGCAAAACTTAAGTTATCTCGCAGATATAGCTCTCGAACACCCGACACAAGGGTTATAGCGCTATAAAAGAAATAAAAAATTTTGGTCAGTACTTCCGGGCAACTTAGAAATTGTTCCCGGTGAGATGCTCGGTATCAACCAGACGAATCATATAAGCCGAGAACCTATCGCGGATTCTAAATCGGTATGGAATCAGGTTAAAATCGCAACAGGCAAAACGAAAGCCGACTAGTCATCGCATAGCCTCAATCCAAAAATAAACCTAGGTCTTGCCCTAAACCCAGCACACTGGTCGCTAACGTCTCAAGGCATGAATCTAGATCCTAAAGGCATGTCTCTTCGTCTATATCTAAACGCTCACTCGATTTACTAAACATCCTAAAACGAGCAAACGAACAAGGCGATACACTAAGGGAAAAAGGAATGCGAGACGACAACTCGCGGACCTCCCTCAATATCAATTCATATTTTTCCCGCTACATTCATACGAATAAAAACAAGCTCTTAAAAACGCAAACTGATTTTTAATAAAGCCGCAAAAGCGGCAGGGACTCAGAGCCGCACACGGCCAGTCCGCAAACTATAACGGCCACGCTCAGCCAGACCAAACGGCCTACGAGGCTAGTCTCAAGGCCGGCAAAGGTCCAGATGCCATCGACATCAATATGCTCGATAATTCCTACACGACATATAACTAGACCGTAAAGGTCTTGCTAGGAAACATGTCGTACGAACCTTAACTCCCAAACGAACTACGAAAGGCTTGATCTCCTCAAAACGGTACGTAGGCAGCCTTCACAAGGCGCAGCCCTAATCTTAAACGCTTTCCGCTCCCTGGAGAGTGGAAATATCACTTTCAACGGACCTTTCCAACCATTAATTCCGCCTAACTTAACTAAAACTGGCTAACCACTCGCAAGAACCTTACGCTAAAGGCTCAATATTCTAGCGAGCTGGGGGGCTAACTGTTGGTGTCAAAATCGGTCACAACGGAATCAATGGCAAAAAGTCTCCGAAAAAATATAAAAGAAATCGTTTTATAAAACTAGAAGAATCGTTTTATAAAACTCGAGAATCGTTTAATAAAACTCGAAGAATCGTTTTATAAAACTCGAGAATTTTTTTATAAAACTCGGAGAATCATTTTATAAAACTCGAAGAATCATTTTATAAAACTCGAAGAATCTTTTTATAAAACTCGAGAATCGTTTTATAAAACTCGAAGAATCGTTTTAAAAAACTCGGAGAAACGTTTTATAAAACTCGGAGAATCGTTTTATAAAACTCGAAGAATCGTTTTATAAATCCAAAAGAGATTTCCGAAGAAAGGAAATCCACGGAAAACTCGGAAGACCGTTATCTCGAAAAAGCAAACAAACGTCGATTACACGATCGTCCGAATTAAGCACAAAACCGCGAAAAAGCCTTACGCGACTTTAAACGAAGTCCAGCCCGAAGATACGACCACGTTTTGGCGATTTACTCGCAGAAAGAAGATAAATGTCAAACTTGAAGATAAATGTCAAGTTTGAGGATAAATAGAAGATTTCCGCTGGAAAAAAAGGAAAGATCGAGATAAATGGAAGATTCCCGATAAACTCGAATCTAGGCGAAATGGAAAGACTAAACAGCCTAGGAAGGAAGTATATAAGCAAGAGGCATAGGGCAGAAGCAAAGGGACGAAATTCAGAGCTCTCATTTGAGACTTTTACAACTTTTCTAGACTAAGAATTTTCCGCACTTAGAAACTTAGGCTTTTTTCTCGACAAGTTCGGTTCCTATGACTGGCGCTCAATTACTAGACGAACTCGCCTAGGTGGTTTGATCTCTGGTCCAGCGCTATCAACTGAACTACGTTCGACTTGATCCTCGAAAGGGGTACGTAGGAAGTCTTTCATATGGTTCAGTCCGAAATCAATCAAATCCTTTTTCTTATGTTTTTGCGTCTTTCGTTATCGAGTTACGACTCGACTAGATTTAGGGTTTTATGTTGGTAACTCGCTGATGGCCCTTGCGGCCGAAGCCTTTATAATTCCCTGTAATGATTGCAACGCTCTTACGCGAATCGGAAATAAGATCAATTTTCTCTATAAGTTCTTTTTATTACGTTTTTCATATTTTTCCGCATTTATTTGGTTACTTGTCGTTGGCTTTCGCAGAGATCCGGTTCCTCTGGAAAATTAGGTTTTCCTAAGTTTCCTTATTTAACAGAAATCGACAGTAGGTGAATTTCGGTTCCCACATCAAACCGCCTAGGCGAGTTCGTCTAGTAATTGAGCGCCAGTCATAGAAACCGAACTTGTCGAGAAAAAATCCTAAGTTTCTAAGTGCGGAAAATTCTAAGTCTAGAAAAGTTGTAAAAGTCTCAGATGAGAGCTCTGAAATTCGTCCCTTGCTTCTGCCCTATGCCTCTTGGTTATATACTCCCTTCCTAGGTGGTTTAGTCTTTCCATTTCGCCCAAATTTGAATTTTTTGGGAATCTTCCATTTATCTCGATCTTTCCTTTTTTCCCGCGGAAATCTTCTATTTATCCTCAAAATTGACATTTATCTTCAGGTTTGACATCTTCTTTCTGCGAGTAAATCGCCAAAACGTCGTTGTATCTTTGGGTTGGATTTCGTTTTAAAGTCGCGAGTGGCTTTTATCGCGTTTTAGGACTTTCCGAGCCGTTTTGCGATAAATCCGTTTTACGACTTTAGACGAGATCGTTTCCTGATTCGATGTCGGTTTTTAGATAAGTTTCTCGAGTTACTCGTAAAGCTAGGCAATGTTCAACATTTCGATTAATCGTTGTCGTTTTCTATGATTTACTCGGGGTTTTATTGAAAACGCGTTTTGTACGATTTTTACGAAAAATCTCGAATAAATCGTATAGTTTAGGACATATTCGATGTTTCGTTTAACCGTTGCCGTTTTATACGATTTCCTCGAGTTCTTTTCGAGAAAACAAAGTTTTACTATTTTTATCGTAAAACTCGAACGATAGGACAGATCGAGATGAAACGGGAGACATTTCGACCGTGATTCCGAATACGATTGTGTCGAAGGACGTATGCCTTGAATCAAGGATGTGGGAGATTGAGGCTCGGGATGGTCGGCTCGACGTACGGCGAGCTAGTTCAGCTTGGCCAGGTCGCCGTATAGCGAGCTAGGCGATAAGAACCCTTGGGGCAAAGTCAGCGGCTCTTGGGAAGCTTCTAGTTCGCCCAACGGCGAGCTGAGCCAGCCGGCTCAGCTCGCCGTTGGGCGAACTAGTCGGGACGAGACTAATTCCCGTTTTACGGCGGTTTTGGTTTTTGCGGTTTTGTGCTTAATTTGGACGATCGTGTAATCGACGTTTGTTTTGTTTTTCCGAGATAACGATCTCCCGAGTTTTCCGCGGATTTCCTTTGTTCGGAAATATCTTTGGATTTATAAAACGATTTCTCGAGTTTTATAAAACGATTTATCGATTTTTATAAAACGATTCTTCGAGTTTTATAAAACGATTTATCGAGTTTTACAAAACGATTTATCGAGTTTTATAAAATGATTTCTCGAGTTTTATAAAACGATCTCTCGATCTTTATAAAACGTATTTTTACTTTTACTTTTGCGGAGACTTTTAGCCATTGATTCTGTCTTGACCGATTTTGACACCAACAGTTAGCCCCCCAGCTCGCTAGAATCTCGAGCTTCTAGCGTAAGGTTCTTGCGAGTGGTTAGCCAGTTTTAGTTAAATTAGGCGGAATTAATGGTTTGAAAGGTCCGTTGAGAGTGATCTTTCCATTTTCCAGGAAGCGGAATGTGTTTAAGATTAGGGCTGCGCCTTTTGAAGGCTGCCTACGTACCCTTTTGAGGGGATCAAACCTTTCGTAGTTCATTTTGGAGTTAAGGTTCGTATGACCTGTTTCCTAGCAAGACCTTTACGGTCTAGTTATATGTCGTGTAGGAATTATCGAACATATTGATGTCGATGGCATCTGGACTTTTTCCGCCTTGAGACTAGCCTCGTAGGCCGTTTGGTCTGGCCGAGCGTGGCCGTTCTAGTTTTTGGACTGGCCGTGTGCGGCTCTGAGACCCTGCCACTTTTGCGGTTTATTAAAAATGAGTTTGCTTTTATAAGAGCGTGTTTTTATTCGTATGAATGTAGCGGGAAGAATATGAGTTGATATTGAGGGAGGTCCGCGAGTTGTCGTTTCGCATACCTTTCCCTTAGTGTATTGCCTTATTCGTTTGCTCGTTTTAGGATGTTTAGCAAATTGAGTGAGCGTTTAGATATAGATGAAGAGACATGCCTTTAGGATCTCGATTCATGCCTTGAGACGTTAGCGACCAGTGTGCTGGATTTAGGGCAAGGCCTAGGTTTACTTTCGGATTGAGGCTATGCGATGACTAGTCGGGTTTCGTTTTGCCTGTTGCGATTTTAACCTGATTCCATACCGATTTAGAATCCGCGATAGGTTCTCGGCTTATACGATTCGTCTGGTTGGAACCGAGCATCTCACCGGGAACAATTTCTAAGTTGCCCAGAAGTGCTGACCAAAAGTTTGGATTTCTTTTATAGCGCTATTACGCTTGTGTCGGGTGTTCGAGAGCTATCTCTGCGAGATAACTTAAGTTTGTTAAGGACTGTTGCGAGTTCGTTGTGATCAGCAACAAACTATTTTTAAGTGATAGATGTTTACGTAGTTTGGGCCTTCGTGAAGGATACGTACGTTAAGAATTTTTGCGTATTTTATAGTCACGAACGGACTGTTAGGTCTTCCAAGAAAATGACTTTATCGAGGAAGGTATTTGTGTTGAAAAACTAATCTCCGGGCGTCTGCGACGTTTTGCAGTGCTGAAAGTTGGTTTTTATTTTATATGCCGCGTTTCGTGTTCGGAACGTTTGCGGGCTCAAAGATGTTGCGCGGTGTTGCGAGGATTTTTTCTTAACCCTACTTTGCAGGAACACTTTGGTTCGTTTGCGGATATTCGCAATTAAAACTTACATTCCTGTTTGGATGTTAAGTAGTTTTATGATTTGTGCTAGAGCAATTAGGACCGAGAGGTCGCATAAGTTGTTTCCCCGAAATGAAGCGTTTTTCGTTTCGTTGCTTTGTGAAGTGTTGACCCTCCGAGATTCGTACGGCTTCAGGAGCTCTGTTACGAGTGTTTTCTTATACGTTGGATTTTGTAGGCAACTTGCTTCGGGAGTAGAGTGAATCGCGAGAATACAGAACTTAGCCGATTTTTGACAAGTTTGCATTATCCGTTGAATGTATTGGCTTGGCGTGAAGGTTGTGTTCAGCCGCACAACCAAAGTCGTATTTGGTAGAGGATTAGACCACGACACTTTCGTGCTATCGAAAAGATCGAGTCGGTTTGTAAACTTGGCATTGAAGCGTGATCGGACAATAGCCAAGTAACGTTTGTCGAGCTTGATATGCCAAGTNTTTGTAAACTTGGCATTGAAGCGTGATCGGACAATAGCCAAGTAACGTTTGTCGAGCTTGATATGCCAAGTATGCCCGTGGTTGTAGAAAACGTTTTTCCGTTGTAGGTTTGATTTATACGATGAAAGTTTCGTATAAACTTTCCTTTGTATGGAAGTTGTTTCTTTTTTACTCGAGGGAGACAGATCCTAAGAAGCTCAATGCAAAGCCCGTGCGGAGTCGTTTGCAGGGCGATCTCATTCTCGGATGTAAACGAGAGGAATGAGAGCGGATGCTCGTGAACCGATGGGCTAAAGAGTGAGATCTTTCAGATCGTGTCGCGAGAAGGCAAAGTTTAGATTGGCCGCCCAGTGCCGGATCGTATAGCTTGGTTTTTGCTATAAGGAAAGTACTTTTCGCACAACCTGTTACGTTCATTTTCAAAACTTACTTCGTTATGACAAGATCCTGTCTATACGAAGGATTTCTCGCGTAAGTAACGGGTGATGAATTTAGTAAATCGGCACGATGCATTGGGTTAACAATGTTTCCGCAGATTTTTTGAGAAACCTTTCCGCTTAGTTTTTCATTCTTCGGTGATAGTTTTTTCGGAGTCACTCGCGGAGTTTTACCAAAAGTTATTTCACCGAGATCTAGTCGCAAAATGTTTTAGCGGGTTTCTCGGACGGAATGAATCACATGACCAGCAATAGGATCAGTCGGCGAGACGGAAGGACATGTTCTCGATTGCTGCTTTGTGTTCTCGATTTTTCTTTTTGCCGCAAATGTTCTTGATATTATT
>CAKOAT010131155.1:44397-74209 GCA_932364175.1 Eruca vesicaria subsp. sativa
AACGATTCTCGAGTTTTATAAAACGATTCTCGAGTTTTATAAAACGATTCTCGAGTTTTATAAAACGATTCTCGAGTTTTATAAAACGATTCTTCGAGTTTTATAAAACGATTCTCGAGTTTTATAAAACGATTCTCGAGTTTTATAAAATGATTCTCGAGTTTTATAAAACGATTCTCGAGTTTTATAAAACGATTCTCGAGTTTTATAAAACGATTCTCGAGTTTGATAAAATGATTCTCGAGTTTCATAAAACGATTCTCGAGTTTTATAAAACGATTCTTCGAGTTTTATAAAACGATTCTCGAGTTTTATAAAACGATCTCTGAGTTTTATAAAACGATTCTCGAGTTTTATAAAACGATCTTTGGAGTTTTATAAAACGTATTTTTATTTTTACTTTTGCGGAGACTTTTAGCCATTGATTCCGTCGTGACCGATTTTGACACCAACAAGCGTTTTCTTACACGTCGGATTTTGTAGGCAACTTGCTTCGGAAATAGTGTGAATCTTGAGAATACAGAACTTAGCCGATTTTCGACAAGTTTGCATTATCCATTGAATGCATTGGCTCGGCGTGAAGGTTGTATTCGGCCGCACAGCCAAGGTCGTATTCGGCCGCACAGCCAAGGTCGTATTTGGTAGAGGATTATACCACGACACTTTCGTGCTATCGATAAGGTCGAGTCGGTTTGTAAACTTGGCGTTGAAGTGAAGCATGATCGGGCAATAGCTACATAGCGTTTGTCGAGCTTGATATGCCAAGTATGCCCGTAGATACAGAAAACGTTTTTCCGTTGTAGGTTTGATTTATACGACGAAAGTTTCGTATAAACTTTCCTTTATATGGAAGTTGTTTTATTTTTTATTTTTACTCGAGAGAGACAGAGCCTAAGAAGCTCGATGCAGAGCTCGTGCGGAGTCGCTTGCGGTGCGGTTTCATTCCATGATGTAATCGGTAGGAATGAGAGCGGATGCTCGTGAACCGAAGGGCTAAAGAGTGAGATCTTTCACATCGTGGCGCGAGGAAGCAAAGTTTAGATTGGTTGCCCAGTGCCGGATCGTATAGCTTGGTTTTCGCTATAAGGAAAGTACTTTTCGCAAAACCTGTTACGTTTACTTTCGAGAGTTACTTCGTTATGACATGATCCTGACTATACGAAGGATTTCTCGCATAAGTAACGGGCGATGAATTTAGTAAATCGGCATCACACATTGGGTTAGCAATGTTTCCGCAGATTTTTCGAGAAACCTTTCCGCTTAGTTTTTGATTCTTCGGTGATAGTTTTTCGGAGTCACTCGCGGAGTTTTACCGAAAGTTATTTCACCGAGATCTAGTCGCAAAATGTTTTAGCGAGTTTCTCGGGCGGAATGAATCAGATGACCAGAATAGGATCAGTCGGCGAGAAGGGAGCACGTGTTCCCTATTGCTGCTTTGTGTTCTTGATTTTTCTTTTTGCCGCAAATGTTCTTGATATCATTTCGTGACTCACTTGGTTCGATGGAGAATGAGATAAATGCTTTGACGCCTAAAGATTTCTCGTATAATTTTTTGACTTATACGAAACTTGTTTTATCAAGTTTGAGAAGATCTTTATGACTTCGGCAAATCATCGAATTTCACTCTGAAGTTTCGCAGAGATTTTCTAACCGCATGATTGCGACGAGAGATGCTGTATAGTCCTCGAGATTGTTTCTCAGACGGTTTGGATCAGTTTTCAGTGTTTAGACGGTTCTTAGATTGTCATTTGCTTTTGGGATGATTCTGACGAGACGTCGCATTGTCCAAATATTTTTCTGCTTATTTTTGCGAGAGTTTGCTTTATAGAAAGCGTTTTCTCGATGCGAGGAAAAATATTTGATGAAAAGAAAAAAGATGAGTTTCCTTTTAAGGATTCAGATGATCGATAATCCGGGTTGGTTAAAGACCGTGGTGGATTGGCGATGACTTGGAGTATGTCTGATTTACGAAAATTTCTAGGAGCGAGTCAGTTTTAAGACGACGTCAGCGTCTCTAGCTCCTTCTTTCTTTTAGGAAATGAGTACGTTCGAATGCGTGGCGATCGTTTCTTAACTTTATTGACGATTTGGGATTGTCTATTCTTCGTTCTTCGTCTTTTGACTTACCGGTCTTCGACGAATTACCAGCAAGAGTATCGGAGCGGGGAGAAGACTTAACCATCGGAGTTCATGTTCTTGTTTCTTTGTACTGCCGGTTTTATTTAACCGACTAGGTGCGCTTTGTATATCAAAAAATCAATCACGTGTTTATGATTGGATGTTTTCGACTTATCATGGCAGAGTTTCGTAAAACCGGATTGCGTTTAGAGAGTTCAGATCTCTCGTATAGTTTAGGCAATTTTGGTATTAAGTCAACCGTTGCCGTTTTAGACGATCGATTCGAACTTATACGAAGAAACAAGTCTTTTCGGTTTTATCGTAAAATCCCTATGGAAATTCCGATTGAGACGAAACGAGAATCAGCGCGATCAAGACTCGAGAGAGAAACTCGAGGATTGGTTCAGCTTGACGTAGGGCGAGTCGGGTGAACCCTTTCAACTCGCCGAGTGGCGATCTGGATGGTAAGAACCCTTGGGGCGAAGTCAGCGCCTCTTGGGCGAGCTAGGCGCTTGGTTCAGCTCTATGTTCGATGAGCTAAGACCCTTGGTTTAGCTCTACGTTCGGCGAGCTAAGACGCTTGGTTTAGCTCTACGTTCGGCGAGCTAAGACGCTTGGTTTAGCTCTACATTCGACGAGCTAAGGCGCTTGGTTTATCTCTACGTTCGGCGAGATAAGCCGGCTTGGTTTAGCTCTACGTTCGGCGAGCTAAGACGCTTGGTTTAGCTCTACGTTCGGCGAGCTAAGACGCTTGGTTTAGTTCTATGTTCGGCGAGCTAAGCCAGCTTGATTTAGCTCTGCGTTCGGTGAGCTAAGACGCTTGGCGCGGATGATCTCGATTCGTCGAGTTGACTTGTTTTCGTCGTAGAATCTCAACGGAAAGTCCAATTGAGACGAAACGAAAAGCTGTACGATCGAGATTGGAATATGATCAGGCTTAAGATCCCGAGAATCGTGTCCAACTTTCCATTGGGCGAGCTGTTCAAACCTTCACACGTTGAGATTTCTCCGATTTGGTTACGTGGTTTGATTGGTTTTATCGTTGCCCTTTTGTTTAGATGGAGAAATCACGAGCTCGTTTCGTGCTCTTTCCGTGGTGAAGAGTCGCGATTAAGTTTTCGATTTTATTAATTACTACAGCGTTTGTGTGAGCGTTGGCTATAGGAGCAGTCGCTGCTAGAGTTGTTTTACCAGCGTTTTTGCGAGTTGCGACTTTGTCTTTCATATATCCAGACATCGTTTTGATCATGCGTTTTGCGGCTATGAGTAAGAGTAATCCGACCCCCCCTCCTTCTAGCGCAAAACTGTGGTAACCAAAATTCACCTACTGTCGATTTCCGTTAAATAAGGAAATTTAGGAAAACCTTAATTTTCCAGAGGAACTGAATCTCTGCAAAAGCCAACGACAAGTAACCAAATAAATACGGAAAAAATATGAAAAACGTAATGAAACGAATTTAAAGAAAAAGTAGATCTTATTTCGATTTCGCGTAAGAGCGTTGCGATCATTACAAGGGTTTACAAAGGATTTGGCCGTAGGGCCGTCAGCGAGTTTTCAACATAAAAACCTTAAACCTAATCAAGTCGCAGCTCGATAACAAAAGACGGAAAAAGATAAGAAAAAGGATTTGATTTATTTCGGACTGAACCTTATGAAAGGCTGCCTACGTACCCCTTTCGAGGATCAAGTCGAACGTAGTTCAGTTGATAGAGCTGCCTAAGTTTCTAGAAATTTGTCCCTTACTTCTGCCCTATGCCTCTTGCTTATATACTCCTTTCCTAGGCGGTTTAGTCTTTCCATTTCGCCCAGATTCGAGTTTATCGGGAATCTTCCATTTATCTCGATCTTTCTTTTTTTCCCGCGGAAATCTTCTATTTATCCTCAAACTTGACATTTATCTTCAAGTTTGACATTTATCTTCAAGTTTGACATTTATCTTCTTTCTGCGAGTAAATCGCCAAAATGTCGTTGTATCTTTGGGTTGGATTTCGTTTTAAAGTCGCGAGTGGCTTTTATCGCGTTTTTGGACTTTCAGAGCTGTTTTGCGATAAATACGTTTTACAACTTTAGACGAGATCGTTTCCTGATTCGATGCCGTTTTTTAGATAAGTTTCTCGAGTTAATCGTAAAGCTAGGCAATGTTTCGATTAATCGTTGCCGTTTTCTACGATTTACTCGGGGTTTTATTGGAAACGCGTTTTGTACGATTTGTACAAAAAATCTCGAATAAATCGTATAGTTTAGGCAATATTCGGTGTTTCGTTTAACCGTTGTCATTTTATACGATTTCCTCGAGTTCTTTTCGAGAAAACAAGGTTTTACGGTTTTTATCGTAAAACTCGAACGATAGGACAGATCGAGACGAAACGGGAGACATTTCGACCGTGTTTTGGAATACGATCTTGTCGGAGGACGTATGCCTTGAATCAAGGATGTGGGAGATCGAGGCTCGGGATGGTCTGCTGGACGTACGGCGAGCTAGTTCAGCTTGGCCAGGTCGCCGTATGGCGATCTAGGCGATAAGAACCCTTGATGCAAAGTCAGCGCCTCTTGGTAAGCTTCTAGTTCACCCAACGGAAAACTAAGCCGGCTGGCTTAGCTCCTCGTTGGGCGAACTAGTCGGGACGAGACTACTTCGCCCAACGGCGAACAAAGCCGGCTGGCTTAGTTCGCCGTTGGGCGAACTAGTCGGGATGAGACTAGTTCGCGTTTTACGGCGGTTTCGGTTTTTCGCGGTTTTGTGCTTAATTCAGACGATCGTGTAATCGACTTTTGTTTTGTTTTTCCGAGATAACGATCTTCCGAGTTTTCCGCGGATTTTCTTTGTTCGGAAATCTCTTTGGATTTATAAAACGATTTCTCCACTTTTATAAAACAATTTATCGAGTTTTATAAAACGATTCTTCGGGTTTTATAAAACGATTTCTCGAGTTTTTTAAAACGATTTATCAAGTTTTATAAAACGATATTTCGAGTTTTATAAAACGATCTGTTGAGACACTCGACCAGTTTGCCGATGGGCGAACTAGGAGACACTCGACACTCGACACTCGACCGGCCCGGCTTAGTTCGCCGATGGGCGAACTAGGAGACACTCGACCAGTTCGCCCACCGGCGAACTAAGCCAGCCCAGCTTAGTTCGCCGGTGGGTGAACTAGTCCATCCCGATTAGTTCGCCCACCGGCGAACTAAGCCAACCTGGCTTAGTTCGCCGTTGGACAAACTAGAGACTTCCCGGATATCCCACGCCTCGATCTCCCGCATCCTCGATTTGAAACTTACGTCCTTCGACACGGTCGCATTCTGAACCACGGCTGAAACGTCTCCCGTTCCATCTCGATCCGACCTATCGTTCGAGTTTTACGATAAAAACCGTAAAACTTCGCTTTCTCGACAAAGAACTCGAGGAAATCGTATAAAACGGCAACGGTTAAACATAAACACTGAACATTGCCTAAACTATACGATTTATTTGAGATTTCTCGTTAAAATCGTAAAAAAACGGCATCGGATCAGGAAACGGTCTCGTTAAAGTCGTAAAATGGTTTTTATCGTAAAACGGCCCGAAAGGTCCTAAAACACGATAAAAACCCATCTCGCGACGTTAACAAAATTAAACCCGAAGATACAATAACGCTTTGACGGTCTACTCGCAGACGGAAGATAAAAGGCAAGTTTTAAGATAAATAGAAGATTTCCGCAGAAGAAAAGGAAGGATCGAGAAAAATGGAAGATTCCCGATATACTCAAATTCGGGCAAAATGGAAAGATCGAACCGTCAAGGCAAGGAGTATATAAACCAGAGGCGTAGGGCAGAAGGGGGGGACGAAAATCAGACCTAAAAAGACGGCTGCTAGCTTAGGAATTTAGGACTTAGCGTTTAGAATAGCAATCTAGATCCTTATAACGTTTTGACGTCTAAGTTCTTCAATTCTTCTTGTAACAGTTGTCGATTCTTCATTTAATAAAAGCTTTCATACAAGTTCTTATTCCTTTGTTCTTCTTGTAACAGTTGTCGATCTCTCGAGTTTTATAAAACGTATTTTTGTTTTTACTTTTGCGGAGACTTTTAGCCATTGATTCCGTCGTGACCGATTTTGACACCAACAAAGTTTAATGATATAAAATATCAAATTATAAAAAATACATTTAATAACTTCTTATATTAACTAATTATACAAAATTATATGAAATACAACTATGCAAGCATGATGTGCGGATAAAATTCTTATCATATTTTTAGAAAATTATAAAAAGTAGTACATTGGACACAGATAATCTTTCTTAAGTACATGATTTAACATAGAAATTATCATATACTATTGATGTATTAGTTAAAATATTAGCTAATAATACATGTGAATATTGATCTTTCACAAAAGAAAAGAAATAAATTATTGACCTATAAAAGAAAATTATAGAACATATTGTTTTAAAAGTGAAAGAAATAAGATATTAGGTATTCATGGTTGGAAAAAAAAAGAGTTTTCTAATAGTTATAAATATTTTCTGTAAGTACATCATTCGGTCATTCAAAAAGAAAAAAAGACTAACTAGCACAACAACAAAAAATGGAAAAAAACAGTTTTGATATTCGTTGGTATTCTACTTCTTTCAACGTGTGAGTAAATAAAATTGTATTTTCTATTTTAATTAATTATTCATCTATCTCATCAGCATGTTACATTTTTATTGTTATAAATATTATACATACAATTTCAATAGTAATGATTTCGTACAGGTACACCGATTCTTAACGTACTTGTAAGAACAACTCCGATTGTACTTCAGTCACATGTCCATCCTGACAACCCGTTTGTTGGATTGGTATTTGTGAATGCGCTCCTGACAAGTATATGTCATCACCTGATGATACCAACTGTGGTGTTGCTAAATGCATTGAGTATTGCAAAGCAAAATGAGAAGTAGCTTATGCTTGTATTTTGAACCATTGTTATTGTCACAAACCTCCTATGTAGATATTACAAAGAATTTACATTCTACTAATATAATAATAATAATAGTAATAATAATAATAATAATAATATTAATAATAATAATAATAATAATAATAATAACAATAAAAGTATTACATAGGAGGTATACAGATATAAGGTTCTTAGGGATATGGGAAACACAAAAAATTCTATAGAGTAAGGTTTCAAGGGGAATAGGGTAGAGTATATGAACCAGTGTGCGTAATCAGAAGACCGGAGCCGTCACCAATGAGAACTTTGTCATTACCGTTGTATGGATGATGGAGATATACGTTTTCAAGGTCACTGGTGAGATGGTGTGTGGCGCAACTATCTATGATCCACGATGTCGATGGTGAAGACGGCATCATGGGAACATTGGCACGAGGCTGTTAGGGAGGAAAGTTGTTTGGATTCGACTGCTATTGGCCAGTAGAGGTATAATTGCTGAGCTGAAGACAACGTCTCGTGCTATGAGCAAACGTACCTGAGAGTTGACACTTCCCGTGATAGCCTACTTGTCCTCTTTTTGAGTATTTTTAACTCGGTTATTGGTGTAGCATTGAGGCTGATTGGATCGGTTCCAAGGCTGACTGGTGATATGCCATGGATTTTAACCACTTTTAGTCATGGTATATAAGTGTTTTAGAATATATTTACTACAATATAGAGTCTATTTAGAGTATTTACATGTTCAAGGACGATTTAGAAAAAAGTGGTGATTTTGTTATCTTTTAGAGTATTGTCTGTGCAGAGATGCACAGACGCGCCAGATGTTTACCTGTGTATAGAAACCTTTCCACTGTTATATTTCGCCAATATTTTGACACAAGATATAGATTTGAGTTAGATTTCCAGTGCCACCATTTTGAGGTTAATAAGCACCCTGTAGCATAAGTTATGTCCATTTTACTTGAGAATGGTCTATCTGCCTCGCGAGACGAAGCTGTCGAGGAGATTAAGGAGTATCGACCCACGACACTGACTTAGTGTCGATCGATGGTGATCCCAGAATGCGGGCCGAGTATATTTCAAGACCGAGTTAAGCCCATAAGCCAACATAAATTACCAAGATACCCCTGGACGAATTGAAACCCTATATATGTGTTTTCTAAGCAATTGTTGACGGCTAAGCTTGCTATTATTCATTTTTCTTAGTTTTAGGTTTGGAGAGAAGATCAATTATCCTTCAAAGATTGATTGGAACTCCATTGGTTTTATTATTGATTTCTTATCTATTATATTATCCAGACTATGATTTGTGTTACTGCATGCATGTCTGAATAATTCATCTTTTTAGGTTTAGGGATTTCATGAGCTTAATGTCAAACTGATAATCAATTAGGATTGCTAGGTTATCTATAGATCTCTACATCATGGTGATTTATAATAATAGGATCTGGAATATTTAGAATAACACGACAGTGTAATTAATTGTTTGAACCTAGAATTATAGGACAATTAACAGGCACGAAAGTGCATTTGATTAACGGAACCCGAACCTTACTGGATTATATAAATAGGCGATATGATAGTTGGTCTATGAATTTAGTTGAACATAACCGATTAGGTTGTTAATGCTTGCCTAAAGATTCATCGATCGACGCTTTGGCCATAGCATCGATGGACACTTGATTCAAGTCAACAAGTGACAGCTGAGACTGAAATTAGACATCTGATTAGTAATTGTATGCAACAGCTGGATTACTTGCTTAATAAAATCGAGTTCTAAAACTGAATCTATAAAAACCTTAGCATCCTTAAATTGTAGATTTGAATCTCTTAATTGATAAATCCCTAATTCTAGTGCTTTTGTCTTATTGCTTACAAACAAGAATCATTCAACCGAACAACTGTTGTGTTTACCTTGCTTTCATTTATTTACTGCTTTTACGTTGTTAGTCTATTATTTGTTTCCCTTAAATTAACATAGCTTACGCAATTACTAAAATACTTTTGCTTCGGTTATGTTAAATATAACACAACAGAAGAACCGTATACTAATTGACTTATTATCATTTAAGAAAAAATATGAATAAAGGTTGAAAGTAATGTTACTTACGTATCAAGCTAAGCTATGTGATTACAATGAATATTGAAAATACTATTACTTGCAAAACAAACCCTAAACACTACATATACATTACTAGACTTTAATCCACACATTCATAGACCTTACTAAACAAACCCGAAACATAAAATTTTCCTCAAACCCTTATCTTCCTTGTAAAACAAACTGTAAACAAACAACAAAAAGTAAATATATTATCTAATTAAATATATTCAACACCAAGATATTTATGTTATAAAAAAATATTTAATATTTCTGAAATGTGGTTTACGAAAGCATAATATATGAAACATATTTTTGACTATGTAGACTGGAATGAATATTGTTTTTTACAAATTCTTTTAGTAACTTAATATATCTAAAATTCTAATTTTTCATATAGAAAGATCGAACTGAACAAACAAAATTTATTTAAGACTTTTAATTTAAAAATATTCAGGTTAGTTGAAAAATATATGGGAAAACCCTTTAACAAAAAAAAAGAAAAATAAATGGGAGTAAATCGAGATTTGAAAATGGCGAATTGTGTGCCAAATTTTTTTTTATTTTGCAAACACATTTTAAAAATAAATGAGAGAAATTAAGATTGAAATCTTTAATATCAAAAATCACATATTGTTTTGACAAATATTATGGGAACTTAACAAATATGTAGCAACTTTAAGAATATCCCACCAAATTATCACTAATTACTAAATATTTACAACCTATATTTTACATAGTAATATATTTATATATATTTATATATATACTATTATCAATGAAATTTAATAAGCCTTCATAATCATAAACATCAAAATATTTAATATATTATATTAGTATTAAATGGATATTTGCAACAAATTTTATATAATAACAGTATTCATATATATATATATATAAATATATAATATTATTACATAAATTTAAATTAATTATATATTAAATACAAGAAAAAATATACAAACAGATTTAAGTCTTGGCTTATAAATTGAGAATTGAAGAACTGAAGCCGAAAAAAAAACCAAAACCAAATCAATGTTCACAAATATCTGAACGGTTCCTATATCGTTGGAATAGAAAAACCAAAACCAAATTAAGAGCCGAATGGGTATCCGGATATTTAAAATACATTTTATATACCATAAAATATTAATCATCTTTAGTTTAAAATTATAAAATATTGTAAATGTACTACTTATAACAGAACAAGCAAAAAAATGATTATATTACTTTTTATCCGAGATGTTTAAAATTGTTCTAATTTCTCGATAGAACTGAATCACCCGAAAAAAATTATTTGGAATACTTAAATATATCTGAGTTATATGATATTGTATCCAACAAAATTTTGAAAGTGTGATTCTATCAGAATTATTTAAAACTATCCAAAAATGAGAACCAAATAAAAAATGAATTAAACTAAGATTTACCAGGTTTCTAACGTTGTTATCCGATCCAAACCAAAAATCAAAATAATTAAACCAAAACCAAATCCAAATTCATAAATAATCAAACGGTTTCTATAGTTTGAAGTGAATAAACAAAAAATACAATCGTATTGATACCAAATTGAGAACCAAAAAAACTTGGAACGGTACCAAACGAACAAGACTAAACATATGTAAACAAACAAACGAGTTAGCAAAATTTTCAATATAAAACAGTCCCGCGCATCCGAAGCATGGGTCAAAATCTAGTCAATACTATTAAAGGAAAATGAATCCTAAAAAATCTACTTATACAAGTTATTTGGACTCTTTCATTTGAATTAATTTGGTCCTATCTAATATTTCCTATTTCTCTGACTATATTAATGATAGTTAATGCTCTCTACCTATACATACATTACATTTACCATTCTTTTTGAATTACCCGTTATTTTTACCATTTAACTATATGATATTGTTTGGAATACCAAATTTTTATACATATATAGCTCCATTAAACTAAATCTATAAATACATTATACTAACATATCATCTTCTTTAATCGTGTCTAATGAATCTCACGACCAAAATACTAATATTGATTAAGGCCAATAAACGAAATTATATTTTTTCTTGGTGTCATCCTTTCCCTTGACCAAAATGTATCTATTAAAAACAAAAAGTTCCTTTGATGTCTTATGTTGGCCTGATACATTATAGCTTCACTTTAATAATGGAGAATGTAAATGTAATTTTCCCAACACATGTCTTCCTCCTGAAGCAAAAAATATGCATGTCAAATACTTTTATTCAAAAATTACTTATTTATCCCAAAACCATATATACTATTAAAAATATCATCTTCAAAAGTTTAATGTTAAATATTGTTGCAGCTATTTATTTTTAATTTAACATGCCTTATAGTAATATAAATTATTAACCAAATCTATATTATTAATAGAGAGTCATTTTTTTTTTTTAAAAACTACTAACAAAAATTTATTGCTTAAATTCATTTTTAAGTTAATCAATTGTAAAGAATAAAATAATATAACATGTGTTTATTATAGCAACACTTTAAAACTTATTACAGTTTAATTAATAACTCATGTTTTCCAAAAATTATTATCTATTACATTTTAGCAACCCACATTTATTTCAGTCACACTAATGTACAACATATCTTGACTTTTAAAACTTGATTTAAACTCTTGAATTTTAGAATATTTGATTTAGAATATTCAAATGTTTCAAGCGAATATCTTCTAATATTTCATACATTCATTATATCAAAAGAGATAAAATGTTTCAAAATATAAGGTTTATGTTCGGATCTGTGGGTCTGGGTTTTTTCGGATTTTAGACATTAGGACATAACTAGGTATTTTAAAATCTTTGGCTTGAGTTAGGGTTGGTTCTTTTCAGCCCCGGATTAATTCAAGTTCACAAATCAAATATATGTATTATAACTATAATTTTTGAATACGTAACGAGTCTGGATTCGTTTGGTATTTAGGATCTAAGAAGTCACGAAATCTCCAAAACACAAAAGACTAAAAATACAATATATACCCGAAATCAAAACAATACTTTAAAAATATTCATATATTCAACCCGTAATCTAATCCGAGAGACCAAAAAATACCCAAAACTTAGCCAACCCAAAATATATTTTTTAAAAGTTGAAATTTTACCCAAAACCAAAACTATAACCGAATACATGAGCAAGAAACTTAAAAAAATATCTGTAATTCCGAAAACATATATGAAATACCTAAGCATACCTAATATCCACAAAACATTCCAGGTACATTAGGAACCAATCTAGTCTCAGATAGGACCTAAACTCAAACAGAGACTCACGGGTCCAAAAAATATATAATAGATACTTTGCCATGAACTCAAACCCGAACTTCACCTATTTTCGCGTTGGTTTTGATTTGATTTTTCATGTTCGATAAAATACTGAAGCCTAAGAAAAAGGTAGATATGAATGCACATATAAAGTCTAAATTATATAATTTTAAACAAATTTCTTCTCCGATATAATATGACTTTTTAACGTAATAATGTACAACTATATCAAATATTAACCCATATGAAAATATTATAATCCAAAAGAACATGCGCTTTTGAAGCGGGGGTCAATATCAAGTTTCTTATTATTATTTCAGACTATCTCAATTTTTACAGATTTAGAAAAAGAAGTAGCGGTTTTAAGATTAAGAGGAGTAAACTCTGTATACTCTTGTAGAAGATTTCAAACCCTACTTATTATTCCTTCGCAAAATCATCATGTTCTACACATCAGTTATTTCTGAGTTTTATATGCCCACAATTGAGTAGTCGATTTGTTAGATCAAAGGTACTAAGAGATGATAGATCCATAGCTGAACACAAATAAGGATTGATGTTTTGATGGTCTCCATTCATAGTTGAACTTAAACCTTGTATTAATTTGATTACTTAGTACATGATATTAGGTTTGATCAATTAACGAAATATGCTTTAGGTTGCTAGAATAACATGAATGGCCGATTTTTCCTTGATCAGGGAAAGGAAAAGTAGATGTTAAGATAAATCGTAAACTTATCGAATCCGAACATTAATCAGTATCATCATTTTCTGATTCAAAAGGAAGGTTTGATACAAGGATTACTTGATAAAAGGCTAGATGCCACAAAAGTGGATCGTTCTTGCTTTGTTGTTCGAGTTCAAGACTTGTTTTGATTTGTTCCTTTGAATAGATGTTCAGTGCTCAATCGTTAAATTTGTGACCCATCGCCCTAAACCTAGCTCCATCTGAATTGAAATCATCTTTGCATTCTTGCTTGTTACGATCTTCACCAACAAACAACTCACTTGTATTAGCTGTCTATTATTCTCATAGAAACAAAGTGTGATACTGGTTCTCATGAATTGAATCTAATGTATTACAACAACCAATGTTAGCTTACCGTAGTAAAGAACCAATTTTAATGTATCAATTTTTGGCTCCATTACGACGAATACCAACTTTTTACCTCTGTTTCTTAGACTGATATTTACTGTATGATTTTCTAATTTTTTTATTTTTTTGTACATAAAATTCTTTAGGTGTATGAACAGGAGAAACATACGAAGTAAAATCTCAAGAAATTTTAAAACGCTAAACAACCAGAAACTAGCAAGGTTAGAACAAACAAACCGACAAATTCAAAGACAAAATACTGCAATCTTGGGAGACAATGTCAACAATGAATATCTGACGAGATGCAAAATTTGTAACAATAAATACTACTAAAGCAACATATGCTGCAGTAGCAACAACAGTAACAGCAGAAGCAGCCTGCAATTGGGAAACTAGATCTTCTGAGGAATTATCCTCAGACGAGCTCAGCTATTGCCCCACCAGCCTGTCAGAGGCAATACTTTGAGATCAAAGCTGCAATGATCTCACTAGTACAGAGGAATATAATTCATAGACTTTTGATGAATCGCATTGAAAACTTTGAAGAGATCTATAGCACAACTCGTGTGAATGAAGTGTTACAGGATTTCATAAAATGCGTGTTAGTTTCTTTCTCTCTCGTAGAAAAATGTTCATTGCCAACTGGGTCTTTGACATCATAGAAAGAGTGTCGTTCAGTCTTCTTAGATCGCTTTTGCACAAAAGCAAAAAATCAGCAGCATTTATAAACAAGATGTCCTCGTTTCAACAACATGTTGATAATCCATTTTATGATGCTTGAGGGAGGTTTAAGGAGTACCCACAGGGAGTTCCTCACCAGGGGTTTGATGATAATTATATCCTAGGTATTTTTTTTGATGGAGTTCACTAGGATCACAGAAGTGCACTAAACTGGGTTAGTAAAGAAGAATTCATGACTCAAACAAAAGAGGGTGCGTTCGAGCTGATTGATGATATCACTCAAATGTTTAACCCTAAGGAGTGAATTACTCTCTCAAATAAGAGGTTCAATCGTAGTACTTAGGGATCGAATCCACAAGGAACTAGAGTCACAAAAGATATAATCCTAAGTGATTAAGTTAGGTTGGTTATGTTTAAAACAATAAAGAAAAGTTGGTAGCAATGGTAAGTTGCTAAGGAAAATGGTTTTCGGGTTTTAAAACAATAAAAGAAAGTAGCTAGATTCAAGGTTACTATTCAGAAAATCAGGATTATAAATCTATGGATGTCATTATGAATTGCTTGCAAATATATGACAACTTCAATCCTTAGACAAATCTATAGCTGTCGCTAGTTAGACTCGTCCATAGATCTGATTGCCGACAGTATCGATCGATGTTTCTATCGTAGTGTCGATCGATATGTTTTGCCGTCGATCGATTACTCTATAGGAGTATCGATCGATATAGCATCGGATCGAATTGAAACTGTGTTCACCCGAGAATTTCTATTAGACCGCCTATCGCATGTGCCTAATAGAGTCTGAGCTTAGCCAAATGATTTCAGGATAATGACTATTAGATTAGTCACTCCATAATCATACCTCTAGGTAGCTAATCTAGGGTAAGCATTAGGGTTCATTTGGATAATGAATATAAGAACTCAACACTCAATAGTTGGGTCTAATCCCTCATAACTATTTGAACCCTAAATCTAACAAATGAATCTACTCAGACATAGCCAAGTGATTCATGGCAAAACAATAAGATGAAAAGAAAATACTTTATTGCTAAGTATAGAATAGAATACAAAACTTAGATAAAACTCAATATCCTTTAGGACTCATAGGCATAGCTATAAATATGAGTACAATTAGGTTAAAAACTCGTCAGGGGCAATCTTGTAATTTGGTGAGAACTTGGGCTTCAAGTCGGCCAAGTAAATCTTGCTCATCATGCTCTGTATCGATCGATGGTACGTGGTGTACATCGATCGATGGAGTATCTCGACTTCAACTTCTACGGAAGCGTCATCGATCGATTACACAAGGTGTGTATCGATCGATATGTGTCTCTCATTGTCGGATCTTCATAGTCATCTTGGAAAACTCTCCTTTAAGCTCCATAAGGCACCTAAATCATCACTTTACTACAAAATGCTCCTGAACCTGAAAACATACCTAATAGACTCCAAAACATAGATAATTATCATAAAAACATATCAATACCATGACCAAAAACGGGTCAAAATCATGGTATATCAACTCCCCCAGACTTAACCTTTTGCTTGTCCTCAAGCAAACCTTAAGTTAGTCTTTGAAAGAAGTTNATCATCACTTTACTACAAAATGCTCCTGAACCTGAAAACATACCTAATAGACTCCAAAACATAGATAATTATCATAAAAACATATCAATACCATGACCAAAAACGGGTCAAAATCATGGTATATCAACTCCCCCAGACTTAACCTTTTGCTTGTCCTCAAGCAAACCTTAAGTTAGTCTTTGAAAGAAGTTTAAAAACAACAGGGACCCAATCAAAATCTCAACTTTAAAATCATCACCTCTTACTTTGTTGCAAGCCACATCTCATATATATCAACTACAGAAGTACATTATACCATATCCTAGCTTAGCAACCAAATAAATCTAGCCAATCAACTTAAACATTCCTTGTCTGTCTATCCCCTCTACTGATTTCATTTATGCATAAAAATAAAGGTGTAGGCTTTAGCTTGGGAGTATCGATCAAGGAACACATGGTTTCAACTCAAACAAGTTTCAGGCATTCTCATCCTGGTTTCCTTTCTCTCTTTATCCCCCTTCTCTGAATCCAAATATTTCTCTCTCTTATATCAATCCCAATGAACAACTAATGTTCATCTTATTGATCTTTCTTGAAAAGTATAAGCGAATAATGGGGTCGTAGGTAATGTACCTCTCCCTAGCTTTGATCATTCCTTTGATTTAAAATAGTGGGGTCATAGGTAATGTACCTCTCCCTCTGCCTCTCAGGAAATCATCTCAGTCATTTTCTCTTTGTGGGATGCCGAAGGGAGGAAAGAAGGAAACCAAAAAATTTTAGACTTTTACCTTCCAGACTTGCAGGAGGATTCCGATCCCTTATATACCAAGCCCCAAGACAAGCAGTAGATGTCAGGTTAGGTTAGAAATCAGCTTTGGTTCTTCCAGACAATCATGAAAGTGTTGTCATAGGTGATCTGTGATCCACTTTAGCATCTATAGTACTTTCTGCAATCAACAATTCTAAGAATGGTGCTAAAGTAAGACTTTGAAAATTTTTCCCTTTCTTGACTCAATAAAACCAATTTTTGAAAACTTTATAAATAAGATCAAAAAGAGGTAAAGTAGCATCAGTAATCATCTCCCCCCAGACTTAATTCATACACTGTCCCAGTGTATAATCAGTCAGAGTTAGAGCATAAGAAAAATTAAATAAGTAACTGATATCGAAATTGTGAACGATATACCTGACCGATATGGATATCGATCGATGGTGAGTTGCCATCGTCGATCGATGCGTGTAGGTATGTGTCGAGTGATATCGACTGGTTCGTATCGGTCGATAGGTAGAGATCGTGTATCTATCTTCCTAAAAACAAATAAAAACGAAAATAATAAGTAAAAATAAAATAAAAAGAAGTAGTAAAATACCTAACAGTGGGTTGCCTCCCACTCAGCACTTGGTTAAAGTCAGTTAGCTTGACTGTGGAAGTATGGTGGCTAGTGAGGTAGGTTGCAGGTACTTGTTGGCAAACAAGTATCCTCCTTGTCTTGTGATTCTTCAAACCAAGAGGTTAAAAAGCTTCTTCTCGCTTTCTCGCTTCTGGTCATACTAGTCTTCAAACCATAAAATTCAGTTTGGATCCTTTCCAACCACTCCTCTAAGCTTGCAATGCTATACTGATGATGTCCAAGCATGTTGTAGATATGGTCTGCATTGTCGTGGTGTCTTGGATCGTCGGTCGATTCTGGAGGTCTTATATCGGTCGATGGATGTGGTATGTCATCGATCGATGGGGATGGGTCAGGTCGGCTGGCGAGCTGTCTTTGAATATCTTCTACCTCCTTCTGTTCTAAGTTCCAAACTTCGAACATCACTCTGTACTAGGAACCAATACTTGTCTAGTAATCTGTAATCTTTGTCTTCACAAGCCTCAATGGATTTGTAGATCTCGGCTGTGGTTTCTTCAAGTTTTTCCCTGGTACAGAATTCTTGAGCACGGGTATCGATCGATGGACTGGGTTTGTCATCGATCGATAGCTTCTGTAAGTGGTGCTCGATCGGGTTATGGACAAGTGTACCGATCGATCCAGGGTGATCTGTATCGGTCGATGCCTGTGTCTGAGATCTCAGTTGTGCGCGCAAGGTGTTGACTTCTTCTTGTAAGGCCTCTCTTTCTTGTCAGGCTAAGTCATTGCTGGTGGTATTCCATAGCAGTTCACCTCGAAGTCTTGATAGGTCCTTCTCATGTTCAAGTCTCATTCCTGCTATCTCCCAGTTGTGATCTCCGGTTCTTCCATCTAGCATATATGTGACTTCTGCCTGTGTGTAGAGCTTGCCATCTGGAACCCCTTTAGCATATTGATCAGCATATTCTGGTAGACAGAAACAAGAGCGTCCAAATAATGAGGCTCTCTTCAGAAAGTTTACCATGTCTTCTTTGGTAACATGGATGATGTCTCCGTTTACTGCTCTTGCATGGCCAGATTCATCTCTGTAGACTCCATATTCATCTTTCTTTTCCCAAAAGAAACAACGAACTCCGTTGTTGAAGGCTCTCTTCCCATATTCTCGGTGCATATCGTTCGATGCGAGTCTCCATGCATCGGTCGATGGCCGTTTTCTTTGGTGCGGATCGTTTTCGATGATAGGTCCATTGGCCATCTGAAGGATGTCTCTAACATCTTCTGTGGAGATTGGAATGATTCTCCCATCTATTGTTCGTGCATGACCATCTGAATCCCTACCATACTCATCCGGAATTAGTGAATTTAAATCAAATTTAGATGTTTGTACCTCGGATGGTGTTGTGGCAGGATCGGTTGGTGGTTGGAGATTGATATCGTTCGATTGAGAGTGCTCCATATCGGTCGATAGGACTGCATCGGATTGGATCGCGGGTTGTAGTGGTGCTGTATCCACTGCAAAACTTTCGTGATAATTGCTGGCCCAACTTCCAATTGAGTAATCTCCGTCGTGTGGCTCATGTGGGGCATGGGAAGGTGCATAATAGGTGTCGCGTGTGAGTTCGAAACGTCGTTTGAGCGATCTGGGATAGGGCATATCGATCGATGGCCCAGAGGTCATATCGGTCGATGCTTGTCGGAGGAAGGTCGGGATAGGAGGGTGTTCTGTATCTTCTCAAAGAAATCGGTACTCTATGGCTCGTTCCTACTCATAATCTTCATCATACTCCTCTTGAGTAGTGATACTTGCTAGCTCGGGCAAGTAATGATCGTTTTCCCGCTCATCTATGCTGAGATCGGCTTCTGGAAACTCGTCATCGATTTTCTGGAACTCCTTATCGATCGATGACCATGTGGTTCTATCGGTCGACGGGTCTGCAGTGGTATCGGTCGATGGTGAAGGGTTGTCATCGGCCGATACTGCTTCTTCGGTTTCATACCCTCCCATAGAATCATACTCGTTGGCACAGAAACATGTGGCTACGAGTGTTGAGCTTGCTGACCTTGGAAACTTGATGACTGGAACAGGGTTGTAGTGGATGGAAGGGTTGATAAGGGTTAGGAAAAGCTTGTTGGTTTGTAGGTCAAAAACGGCTCCAACTGTGGCTAAGAAGGCTCTTCCAAGTAATAAAGAAGTCTTGAAGTTGAGCTTGTTGGAGAGGACATGGAAGTTTTTAGGAATTAGGGTTTCTCCAATCTGTACCTCAAGGTTGCGAACGATGCCTCCAGAGCTTTGTTGAGAACAATCCACAAAGATGAATGTTTCTTCAGAAGGCTCTATCTTCAGACCTAGATGGTCTGCCATAAGCTTGGGTAAGATGCTAACTCCAGATCCTGTGTCACATAGGGCACGGGGGAACTCAACACCTCTGATGGAACAAGGTATTGTGAACTTCCCTGGATCACTCTTCTTCTCCAGTGTTATCTTCTGTTTTAGACTATCTCTGACTTGGTGAAACATTCTCTTGATGTCTTCTCCTGTCTCCTTGGTTTCTCTGAAGAACATTCACAATCTGTGTGAAAAATAGGCTTCTTCAAAAGGTTTCTCTTTAGGAATTCTGAGGACTCTTTTTCTGAAGCTTGACAACTCCTTCTCATTAGCTTCTCTTTTATAGGGCTTAGGTATCTTCTGTTTCCTTTTTCTGAGAATTCTTCCTTGAGTTTCCTTTCTATCTCCATGGACTCAAAGATATCTGTGGGTCTCTCTTTTAGGGCTGTTGTGGCTTCTAGTGGTGTAATACTGCTCCCGGAAAGCGTCAAGACGTGCACTATCAATCTTAGGAAGCTGAACTCGGCGTTGGGGTACTGTGTATTGATCGACACTGGCTGGAGTGTGTCGGTCGATACCAGGGTCTTGGTGTCGATCGATGACAGGGTTATCATGTCGATCGATGACAGGGATGGGTGGATGTGGGTGACGTGTTGCGAAGGCGGCGTGAGACATAATCTTGAAGGAACTGCACTCGCGAGGGTTTTCGTCTGAGTCTATCGATTGACACTCGTCAAAGTCTATCGATCGACGTACTAAAGGTGATATCGATCGATGTTGAGCTGGTGATATCGATCGATAGTAGTCGTAGGCGAAATCTCTTTCACTCTCATCATCAGATCTCTGAATCTCTTCTACTACCTCTTGCCAAAATTCATCATCCAGGATGGCATTGATGTTCTGGTTGTGGGCAAACTCCTGCTTCTTAAGTGCTTCTCCTGTCTGAAACACTTGGGTCTCTAGCTTCTTCACATGGGTGCTGAGGGCATCTATCTTCGTGGTGAAGGTGGTGTAGACAGAATCGATCTTTCCATTGAAGTTTACCTCGAGCTTCTGCTGACTCTNTGCCAAAATTCATCATCCAGGATGGCATTGATGTTCTGGTTGTGGGCAAACTCCTGCTTCTTAAGTGCTTCTCCTGTCTGAAACACTTGGGTCTCTAGCTTCTTCACATGGGTGCTGAGGGCATCTATCTTCGTGGTGAAGGTGGTGTAGACAGAATCGATCTTTCCATTGAAGTTTACCTCGAGCTTCTGCTGACTCTGAAGTATCTTGTCTATCAAGTCCTCCAATTTAGTATCTTGGCTGGGTGGGTGTGGATTTGAGTAGAAAGCACTTCCATAACTTCTGTTGTTGTTAGGGTTGCTGCTGCTGAAGTTGTTGGGCTTCTGGGAATCTGGTTGAAGTTGCTTCTCTAGCCTGTGAAGTTTCTGTATCCTCCTTGGTTACCAGATCTCTGAAAACAAGTTCCACTAATCCAGTTGACATCTTCTTCAACAATGTCTGAATCTTCCACTGAACAAATCTGCTTGTTTAGAAGCTTCTGAATGTTCTGTGCTTGAACTTCATTGATGTACTCCTTCCCAATAGATGATGTAGTCTGCGTCACAGAGTTCCTTGTGCTGTTGCTGGAAGCCAAGCTATCAATTAGCTTGATAGCATTCTGCGGGTTCCTGGTGGTGAAGTTGCCATCACTAGCTGTATCAAGGGCTCCCTTGAAATCTGGGCTGATGCCTCTGTAGAAAGTGCAGAGCAGTTGCACTTTGTTGAACCCGTGGTGTGGGCAGTCTCGCTGGTTGGATTTGAATCTGTTCCAAGTATCCTTGAATGACGCTTCAGGGTCTTGGGTGAATGTAGCAATTTTCTTCCTCCAGTCTTCAGCGCGTGAATCATCAAAGAAATTACGCAGGAAGGCATGCTTGATGTCACTCCAGGTGGTAAGGGAACCTGGTGGTAGTTGTCTCAGCCACTGCAAAGCTTCTCCAAATAGAGAGTACTTGAAAAGCTTGCAGAAAAGGTAGTCTTGAGGGACTCCTTTTGCTTTGACTAGGGTTACAAGATCCTCGAACCTCTCCAGATGGTCCATAGGATGCTCATGGGGAAAACCACACAAAGGGATTTGTCCTACAAGTGTATAGTACTGCGGGTTGAGCTCAAAATCTCCTATCTGAATAGCAGGAGGGAGGATGGCTGATCGGTTAGAATAGAACTGATCCGGACGGTTGAAGTCAGGCAAAGTTCTGGTCTCTTCTACAGGTTTAATGATGCATGTAGGTGCAGTGTCTTCATCAGTAATGACCT
This sequence comes from Eruca vesicaria subsp. sativa, assembly GCA_932364175.1. Lineage (NCBI taxonomy): Eukaryota > Viridiplantae > Streptophyta > Magnoliopsida > Brassicales > Brassicaceae > Eruca > Eruca vesicaria. The sequence continues at coordinate 66,146 of CAKOAT010131155.1, forward strand.
CCTTTTGATCATCCAGCTTCTGACCTGCTGCATTTTGCAGGTGACCATCTTGATCACGCAGGTCTCCATTCTCATCAGGTATGAGAATCATAGGCGCTACCATGTCTCGCCGGTTAGTATCGATCGATGTAGGGTGAGGTGTATCAATCGATGTCAAGTGAAGGGTATCGGTCGACGAACGGTTGTTGATGTCGATCGATGGGATGGTGAAAGAATCGGTCGACGAACGGTTGTTGATCGTCGGTGGAAAGCGCGTATCGGTCGATAGAGAGGTGTTGGTATCGATCAATGTGGAGCGTAGGTCTTTGCGGATGCTACGTTCCAGATTGTTGTGATCTTCTGAGTACAAAAGTTGCTTGTCCTTGTTGCTTCTAGTACTGCTGGGCATGTACCTGAAAAAGACAAAAAGAAAAAGAAAAATTTTGTGTCAGAAGATTGAAAAATAAAAAGTAACAAATAACCTAGATTGAATCAGATTAAATCTAATAGTAATCTTAGTTCCCCGGCAACGGCGCCTAATTTGATATCACTCAAATGTTTAACCCTAAGGAGTGAATTACTCTCTCAAATAAGAGGTTCAATAGTAGTACTTAGGGATCGAATCCACAAGGAACTAGAGTCACAAAAGATATAATCCTAAGTGATTAAGCTAGGTTGATTAGGTTTAAAACAATAAATAAAAGTTGGTAGCAATGGTAAGTTTCTAAGGAAAATGGTTTTTGGGTTTTAAAACAATAAAAGAAAGTAGCTAGATTCAAGGCTACTATTCAGAAAATCAGGATTATAAATCTATGGATGTCTTAACGAATTGCTTGCTAATATATGAGAACTTCAATCCTTAAACAAATCTATAGCTGTCACTAGTTAGACTCGTCCATTGATCTGATTGCCGACAGTATCGATCGATGTTGCTATCGCAGTGTCGATCGATATGTTTTGCCGTTGATCGATTACTCTATAAGAGTATCGATCGATATAGCATCGGATCGAATTGAAACTGTGTTCACCCGAGAATTTCTATTAGACCGCCTATCGCACGTGCCTAATAGTCTGAGCTTAGCAAAATGATTTCAGGATAATGACTATTAGATTAGTCACTCCATAATCATACCTCTAGGTAGCTAATCTAGGCTAAGCATTAGGGTTCATTTGGATAATGGATATAACAACTCAACACTCCATAGTTGGGTCTAATCCCTCATAACTATTTGAACCCTAAATCTAACAAATGAATCTACTCAGACATAGCCAAGTGATTCATGGCAAAAGAATAAGATGAAAAGAAAATATTTTATTGCTAAGTATAGAATAAAAAACAAAACTTAGATAAAACTCAATATCCTTTAGGACTCATAGGCATAGCTATAAATATGAGTACAATTAGGTTAAAAACTCGTTAGGGGCAATCTTGTAATTTGGTGAGAACTTGGGCTTCAAGTCGGCCAAGTAAATCTTGCTCATCACGTTCTGTATCGATCGATGGTACATGGTGTACATCGATCGATGGAGTATCTCGACTTCAACTTCTACGGAAGCGTCATCGATCTATTACACAAGGTGTCTATCGATCGATATGTGTCTCTCATTGTCGGATCTTCATAGTCATCTTGGAAAACTCTCCTTTAAGCTCCATAAGGCACCTAAATCATCACTTTACTACAAAATGCTCCTGAACCTGAAAACATACCTAATAGACTTCAAAACATAGATAATTATCATAAAAACATATCAATACCATGACCAAAAACGGGTCAAAATCATGGTATATCAATTGAGAATATGGTTGAAAATTCAGCAAAAAAATCTAAGGATCATAACCGATCCAAGAAGATCAATAATATTGAATCTTAATACAGAGATGACTTGATTGAAAGTTAATTTGCTGCCAAAGAGTAATCAAGGAACAAGTGGAGTTTGTGGGTGATGAGAAGAGGAAGTTTTTCAGAGATTCAAGGTAATATTTCTAGGATGAACCGAACCATATTTGTACCATTATTGTATAGATTAAGTGTACAGGCGATGTGTTACTGAAGGAGAGCTTCCACAGATCTTATTTCACTGCCATGGTTTTTCGTATGCATTCTATTTCACAAAATTCAAAACAGTGTCCAAAATCCTTCAGATCTGTTTGTAGGTGGTGAAAGATATTTCAGGATGCACATGCTTACATCTCCAAGTGAAACTAAGTTCAGAGACAAGAAATCATCAACGTGACGAATGAGATACCACATAACTTCATCTTGAAAATTGAAAATTTTGACTATTGGAACATCAACTTCATGGGACCTTTCCCACCATAGTTCAAGAACAAATTTCTGGTTACAGTCGAGTATCTGTCTAAATGGGTCGAGGCATTGGCCAGCCCCACAAAACATGCAAGAGTGGTTGTGAAGATGTTTAAATTGACCATTTTCATATTTGGATTACCTAGAATGGTGATAACTGATGGGGGCCGTTTCAACTTACCTAATTCTATTTTCTAACTAATTAATACTTCAATTACTCATTACTCATTAACAATTTAATATGTTACCGATTGGAGATATGTTGGACCAAAATATGTATATCTTACATACTAAGTTTGTGAAACCTACGAAATTTCTAAAGACTAATAGAAAATACTTCAAGAGCAAGTTGACTCAAGATATTCTTAACATATTTATTTTATGTGTTTAGGAAAGTTGGCATTATTTGGTGTTAACATTATGTTAATCTTACCACTATATATATATATATATATTAATTCACACAACTTAATTCACTGCTAATTTTAGGCTGTCAATCAGAACTGATTAAGATTCAAATGACTAAAACTTTTTGAAAGACTTATTCGTTCAAAATGTTGAATTGTTTACTGAGAATTTGAGATAAACAAACTAATTAAAACAATTTTCATGTCAGAGTCCACACATTACGTACAAGGGCGGATCTACCCTTTACAACAGGCACAACTGCCCCCAATAAAACGTATAATTAAATTAAGTTATATAGCGATTATCAGTTGGTTAAAACCCTTCTTATGCCCGTACTGAGCCATGTATGAATCCTTCCATGCCCCCTTTAGCCTGATTTTATTTTCATCAGACTGGAGGGATCGAAAAGTTAACGGTCAGGTCTTGAATTATTCATCTGTGTTCTCTAGATTCAGCTCTGCAATGATCATTATATTCGTCTATTTTCAGAAAGTTCAAGAATTGATGTTTTAGAGCTTTCACGGTTAGTAGATGTTTTCTCAGGTTTTCTTCAGAACCGTGACACAGATGAGGACTATTCCTTTAAATCCCGTACAAGTGTAGAAATTGTCTATTGTAGTTTAAATTTCGAATCATGATCCCGCCTGCTTGAATTGAGTCTTGCTTAATAGTTAGGATATTCATGCAGAGTGGAATTAGGGTCTAGAGGATTCAAATTTGATTGGATTGTATGATGTTAATTGATGATATATATAGTGGTCGGGGATTCATGGATGCCCGAGCTAGCCACACAGATATGGTAGGCGAGGGCTCGGCGACATTTGGGATAGTGATGCATATTGTGTGATGAGTGGTGCAAAGACGTTTTCATTCGATGCAGATTTGTGTGCGGGNGGGGGGGGGGGGGGGGGGGGGGGGGGGGGGGGGGTATAGAGACAAACTTAACTAGCGACGCAGAGTATGTATATCCATATGAGGAAAAGCAGGGTGTATGGGCTAGCTATATGCTATCATCGCATTGTTTGCTTAGTGTGATGCATTGGCGTCTTGTGTGTTTATGTTAGATGTAAACTTCCATAGTGGAAATTATATTTACTTAGTCGGGGTTTGCGTGTCTAGCATCCCATATCTCGCTGAGTGACTCCCTCGTTATTTACCCGTTCGTATTTCCCCCCTTTCAGGTGAGTTTGGCGATGATGAGTAATCATTACGGACTGGTGCTTTTGGGCATTTCCTTTCCTTTTTTTTTCTTCTTCTGTTCTTTTCAGACTTATGGGTTTATGTCTTATCAACATCTTCGAATGTTTATTTTATTATTGGATTTATGGCGTTGATTTCGATTTTTGAGAATTAATAAATGAAGATTTCAGAGATTATTATTATTTATTGAATTTCGGAAGTACGGGTATTAGAATTTGATATCAGAGAGGGGCTCTGTCCCGGCTCCCACACGGGATGATGATTAAGGGATTTGTTAGAGAGATTGGGAGTAATCTACATTCATCAAGATGTATCAGTTGTCCTTGGAATGGTTAAGTTTGTCAGAGATTTAGCAGAGAGGAGCTTATGGATTTTTGCTGACCATTTTGTTCATCAAGGATAATGGACAGTAAGAGCTGCGGGATAGTCTAGTGGTCACGGAGAATAAGGATTTATTTGAGACCTAAAAGAGCCACTAGCAACCAAATGAGAAGCTTTCACTATTGAGCTGGACTAGGGACATCACCAGTTTTACGAGCTTTCTACTGTTTAGCAACAGCCAGAATGGCATAGTTGAAAAAGCTGTTTAAAGAGCTATGGATAAGTGCACGAACCATTGTTGGTTTCCATAAAATAAGGAAAGTTAGGAAAACCATAATGTTCCAGAGGTCTTGGATCTCAAAAGGATGGATGAATTGACAACTGCTTTAACAAAGAGAATCGCGGAATGAAAGTAACAAAACATGTCCAGTACTTGACTTGCTAGTCTATCCACCTAAGTCCTAAATTTTTCTAAGTTAACCAGAGTTCTCTAGCTCTAAAATCCCCACTTTCTTCCTTCTCCTAGCTCTCCTTATATACACCTTTAGAGTCGGCGGCCTTTTTCTTCTTTCGCCTTTGGGCGCAAATTTATCTTGTTACAGATATCTTTCTTTTTCTTCGATCTTCTCATTTATCCTTGTAAATTTGACATTTATCTTCTTCTGCAAAAATAGGATAAACCGTCATAGTTGTTTTGGGCTCATTCTGTCCAAAATCATAACTGGGTTTCTTGCTGCGGTTTGGATCTTTATTAGACCAATCTTCGGCCTTAAGCGTTTTACGATTTTTATAAGTTCGAATCCGTTGTATGGCTGGTGTTTTGAGCTAACCGTTGCCGTTACATATGATCTATTCAAACTCATACGAAGAAATGAGCCTTCATGATTTTTATCGTAAAAACTCAAAGATAACTTTGATCGAGACAGATCAGTCCGATTGAGATCTGTAGGGAGAGAAGCAGGGATGAACCGTCTGCACATCATATAATGGACCGAGAAAGAACCACGATGGCAACCGGGTTTCGTTTCAAACTGATATGCCATGAATTTTACCCATTTTCAGCCATGGCACATAAGTGTATTATCATTTAATTATTATGTTTTAGAGTCTATATAGCATATATATAGGTTCAGGGTTGGAAGAAAGTGATAATTTTGGAGTCCTTTTGGAAACAAGAGGAATTTCACTCTAGCTGACCATCGAGCAGGCCGAGAGGTCGACATTTAGAGATCATGATCAATCGATGCACACCTCGTGACATCGATCAATGGGCGTAAAACACAGAGACACGATTTTGGTTCAGACGGTTTGAAGCCTAAGTCTTCAGAAAATTGCAATATTACCCATCACAAGTTTTAAGCTAAGTATTTTGAGCTTTGCCATGTGTTGCCGGCAAATTGTGCTTTTTCGTATTCTTGTTTTCAATACCTGAAATAGTTAGAGAGAGCTGGAGAGAATATTCAAGACTTCTACAAGCTTGTGATCGGAACTCCATTGTTATATCTATGCATTTTTCTTATCTATTTTGTTATTATGAATTGCTTTGCTATGTCTGAGTACTTCTACTGGTAGATTTAGGGTTTAAATAAGTTACAAGGGATTAGTCCTAAATATAGAATTTTTAACTTGTGGTATTCATCAATAAGATTGATCTTAATGCTTGTGTTATAGAGTAGCTAATTAGAACCCTGATGTTAGAATGATTAAATACAATGCGACTGCTTGGTCTGTCATCTGAACTAGTCCTGATTGAACTATGACCGCTAGAGAAAGGCGACAGCTGATCTAAGAGCTTAGTGAGTAGTTAATCAACCCGCACATAAAACTTGTCTACAAGCCGATCAATCGATATTCATAACGAATAATCATTTGATCAACATGCGGCAACTAAGACAGTAACTTTAGTCAATAGACGGTCTAAAACACGACACGCTGATGGACTGTATTTTAGTTGAGCTCCAATATATCCTCCAACTTAGCACCTATATCTCTATAATCCTGACGACCTGAATAGAAACCCTAAGTCTAGCTACTTTCTAATATCGTTACAAACCCACTTCAAACCAACGAACAACTACCTCGTTCAAGGTTACCTTTTAGTTTAAACACTTTTGACCTAGCTTAATCATTTGATTAGATCAATTGCGTACCCTAGGTCCTTGTAGATTCGAACACTAAGTACTACAACTTAACCTCTTATTTCAGTGAGTTATTCACTTCTTAGGGTAATTCGAGTGATTATCATGAATTGGTCGGCATATGGTGACCGAGTCTCATGTTGGACCAGTCGCCATATGGCAACTGAGTCCCTAGATTGACCGGCTGCCAAATGGCTGCAGGGCTTCGTATCAAACTGGTGACATATGGTGACCGGGCTTCGTACCGAATCGTCGCCATAAGGCGACTGAGTCCTGTGTCAGGTCGTATCGAACTGGTAGCCATATGGTGATCGAGTCTCGTGTCAGAATGGCACCTGAGTCCCGTGTCAGACCGGTCTTCATATGGCAACCGAGTCGCGTCTCAGACTGGCTGCCATATGGTAACCAGGCTTCATACCAAACCGGTCACCATATGGAAACCGAGTCCTGTGTCGGACCAATTGCCATATGGCGACCGGGATTCGTATCAAACCAGTCACCATATGGGGACCGAGTCTCTTGTTGGACCGTCGCCACTGCCATATGATGACTGATTCCCACACCCATACCGAACCTGTCTCCATATGGCGACCGAGTCTCGTACCAGACCGGTCACCATATGGCGACCTTGTTTAGTAGAGCTTGGTTTGACGTGTTTCCGAAAGGTTTTGAAGAGGATTTTCCCAGGGTAGTTTGATACTAGGATTGCTTGATGAAAGGAAGGTTTGATACTAGGATTGCTTGATAAAAGGCCAGATGCCACAAAAGTGGATCGATCTTGCTCTGTTGTTCGAGTTCAAGACTAGTTTTGATTTGTTCCTTTGAATAGATGTTCGGTGCTTAATCGTTAATTTTCTGACCCATCGCCCTAAACCTAGCTCCATCTGAATTGAAACCATTTTTGCATTCTTGCTTGCTACGATCTTCACCAACAAACAACTCACTTGTATTAGCTGTATATTATACTCATATGTTGGGGTCAAAATCTGTACGACGGAATCAATAGCCAAAATTCCCCGCAAACGCGTAAACGCAGCAGTTTTATAAAACTCGAGAGATCATTTTATAAGAACTCGAAGATCGTTTTATAAGACTCGAGTGATCGTTTTATAAAACTCGAGAGATCGTTTTATAAAACTCGAGAGATCATTTTATAAAACTCGAGAGATCGTTTTATAAAACTCGAGAGATCGTTTTATAAGAACTCGGAGATCGTTTTATAAAACTCGAGAGATCGTTTTATAAAACTCGAGAGATCGTTTTATAAAACTCGAGAAATCGTTTTATAAAACTCGAAAGATCGTTTTATAAAACTCGAGAGATCATTTTATAAGAACTCGAAGATCGTTTTATAAAACTCGAGAGATCGTTTTATAAAACTCGAGAGGTCGTTTTATAAAAACTCGAAGATCGTTTTATAAAACTCGAAGATCGTTTTATAAAACTCGAGAGATCATTTTATAAAAACTCGAAGATCGTTTTATAAAATTCGAAGATCGTTTTATAAAACTCAAGAACTCGTTTTGCAAAACCGCGAAAAACCGAAACCGCCGCAGAACGCGAACTAGTCACGACTAGTTCGCCTGCTGGCGAACTAAGCCAGCTCGGCTTAGTTCGCCAGCAGGCGAACTAGAGACCTCCCGGAGCCTCGATTTCCCGCATCCCCGATTCGAACTTACGACACGGTCACTTTCTGAACCACGGCCGAAATG
>CAKOAT010131266.1:7130-25918 GCA_932364175.1 Eruca vesicaria subsp. sativa
GACAAACAGATATATAAGACAAAAAGTGAAAACAAATAGCTATGAATCAATGCTTCGTTTCGCAGCTATACTAATATCTCATTATATGACTATATGATTTTTATTACTAATTCACATCCACTACCTATTTTTAGTTAAACAAATTAATATACCAAATTATTGTTCGATCAAAGTCAAAATAATCTCACCCCGCGCAGGGCGCGGGTCAACACCTAGTTTATCTTAATCAAGAAGAGCTAACGCACAAGTGTCCTGTGAACTTCTCTTCTTTCTTCTTCTGATTGTTGGCACCAGATTATGCTGCATTCAACTATTCAAGCCAAGTAGCCAACCCAATCCAACGTACTATACCAAAATCTATCTTTTCATTCTAAATTTGTATAATGACTGATGACTAGTATAATATTAGTAAGGTGAAAAATCTGAGAACGAATCTGCGTGCGGACAGAGTTTGGATTCAAGAACAAGACACCAAGACGATGCAAAGACCTTCTTTAATATTCTCGATCGATCAGTTCGAGCAAGATTCTAATCCACACCAAAAGAACACTTGGATTAACACCCATGGTAATATTTCTTTTTACCAGCTTGTCAATGGCTTCGCCTTTTCGCCTTTCTTCCTTCTAAGTAGTGGATAACACCGAGAACGATGGCCAAATTACCCAAAGCATCGATCCATCCCTATATCTGAACAGGCCACCTACTTTGTGTTGAAAAATTAACGATCAAAGGGAATTTAGCTATTTTATGGGCCCAATCCCAAATTGGAATCCAAAATGTTTTGTTTCTTTTGGTTCAAGAACAGCAAAAAGAGATCACATGTTACTCTTATAATCAAAAGAGCTCAAGAAAGGATCGTTAGTTTTTAGTACCACATATGATACTCCTCTAAACTAGTTCGACTAAATGATCAAATATTTGGAAGTTATAAGCTTTTCCATAGACTGCTGATGGAGAGAGGCCAATGATCATTGGATTACTCACCCAATTTTGGAGTTTGGCTGATATATTTAGAAAACGTCCTTAACAAGAAAACAGAGAAAGACGTTGAATTATGAAACTAACCCTGGTCAGTTCCCTTCTATATCTCTCCACTAGGCAGGCCTGTATTAGTAATTACAGATAGATCCCCAAAAGCGCGCTCTTTATTTTGTCCAATCCCTTTTTCTCTCTGCTCGACACAGGTTGCTTGGGTTTTTCTTTGCGAGAAACAAGTTCCGTTTCTTGAGATCTCATGTTAGACCCAGCCAATGTCGTTTCTTTTTCCTTCTTCTCTCTCCTCCCTCCTCTGTTTTTTTGTATATATAAAGCTTTCCTTTGCCTAAAAACTCCCAAAAAGACTACATTTCTTCTCTCGATCTCTTTCTTTCTCTTGCACGAAAGAGAGAGAGAGAGAGAGAGAGAGAGAGAGAGAGATAACAAAACCAAAACTGAGAAAAAAAAACAAACAAGAAGAAAAAGACTCCCATCTATATCTGTTATTTTCAAAAGAACAAAATGTTGGAGGGTCTTTTTAAACCCAAGTTCTATACGAAATGGTGAGTTCTATTATTTTCTTGCTTTCGATTGGTACTCTTGTGTTTTTGTAATTTTGTTGAACGCATTTGAGTTTTACCAGCAAATCGTTGGTCAAGATAACCAGAACACGAGTGGAGACGGTGAAGAGGAAGAAAAACTCTGTTTGCAAATATCTGAACAAGGACATTGTCGATCTTCTCAACAACAGCCTCGATTACAATGCTTATGGCAGGGTAATATTTTCTTCGTGGATCAACAAGTAATATTCCGAATTCAGTTTTAATATGGGTCGCCTCCGAACTTGAAATCATGGAACACCTTCACAAATACCCTCTCTTTTTTTTTTTTTTTTTGGTTAATGCTGTCAACAGCTGGCTAAAACAGAGTGACTTGTTTCTTAAGAAATCCAGCTGAAAAACATTTGCTTTTTTTGTCATGCGCAATAAATTCGTGGCTTCTCTTTGTCTTTTAAGTTCTGTGACATGGAGAAGTGATCTCATACTAGCGTGTGTGGCAGGCACAAGGGCTTATTGAGGAGAAACGGAGGCTGTCGTGTTATGAGTTGTTGGAGCAATTCTGCGTCTGTGTTGCATCCAATGTATCTCTCTTACAGAATTCCAGGTAAAAGCACACCTATTTTTGCCTTTCCTTTGTGATTCATAAATCATCCTTGTAAGAAAAAGAAGAGTATTGGTGGTACAGTAAATGCCCTGAGGAGTGTCGCGAGGCCATTTCCTCCCTTGTGTATGCGGCCGCTAGAGTCTCTGAAGTGCCTGAGCTTCGCGATCTCAGGTCTCTGTTTGCTGACAGATACGGGACTAGTTCACTTGAAAAGTTTGTGAATCCTGAGGTATATTTCTTTACTAAGCAGCTCTCCTGTCGATAAATAATAATAAGATAAACCAGCACTAGTTAATTTGTACGTTGCTAACGGACGCAGCTTGTGGAGATGTTCAAAGCGGAGGCACCATCAAAGGAAATGAAGGTAGAGCTGCTCCAAGAGATAGCCAGAGAATACTCTATCAAATGGGACGCCAAGTCTTTAGAGCAGAGACTCCACACACCACCACCACTTAGTAATCATCATGCTGAAAACCCAAAAACAAAGGCCAATAATCCTGGAAAAATGAATGAAAACAGAAGTAGCAGCCTTTCGTTTCATGTGAGAGAAGAGTCTTTGGATGAAAACTCCATAAGTAAAAGAAACGAAAATAGTGTCTCTGGTACTCAGGAGGAGGATTATGAAGGCAAACCTTTCTACAACAGATTCATCATGACTTACAGTAACAAACCCAAAATGGAGAAACAGGAAAGCCTTCCGGAGAAGATGACCAAGTCTTATCTCATGCATGGTGAGTATTGCAAGCAAGCAAGCCGTAATGATAGGTGATAGTAATAATAAATAATAATATTAATGTTATTGTTGTTGTTGTTATTTAAAAGAAGAAACAGATTCGCCGGGAAGACCAAAGGCGAGATCAGTGAGAAGACGATTCGCGAACCCGCCTCCAGATGCGTCTGGTGAAGATTTGGTGACTAGTAGTAACATGAAGAAGATGGAGAATGAAAGCGGAGCGGGCGGGGTAAGGAGAATGAGTCGTCGAACAGCGTCGTGGCAGCCCAACGTACTCCCAGATTTTGATGAGGTCGCCGCTCGCGTTGATGCTCTCACACGAAACTAATCTTCAGTTATCATTTGTGATGCCTCGTGGCATTGTTATTAGAGTTTGTATGTGGAACATGTCTTGTCTGTGAATGATTTCTTTGTAACCCGAAAGTGATGAATGATGCAAAAAAAAACTTTAGCTTTTTTATTATTTTGCTGTTTTTTTTTTATTTTGAATAAAAAATATCCCCACCCCACCGCACGAAGAACCCTAAAAAGATGGACGAAATTCCAATTTCTTTCTCATTCACCACAATCATCATCTGATCTATTAAAAGAAGAGAATGGAGGATTCAGAGATTCATGTGATGAGCGAGATTCATCTCGGTTGCCCACCCGCCACTATGGGGCCCTTTCTATCCCGCTTCAACTTCTATTTTCCCTCGGATCATTCAATTGGTGTTGATAAAGATGGTGACCTTGTTCTTCCTAGGCGTAATCCTTTCCATCTCACTTCGTTTACTGTCACCATTCAGCATTGCGTCACATCTACCCTCCCTCATGTTGGTCTCCAGGCGAGTTCATCTCATCATCTCTTCTTTACTCTTTTCTTGTGCACCTCACTCTCTCACTCACTCCCTCGCCAGCTCTTCAGGTCTGGAAAGCACAACTCCTCTTATCAGATTTCGTGTTGCATAATATGTCTCTACTCAGTGATGTTGTGTGCCTGGAACTCGGTGCTGGAACAGGTTTTCTACTTACACCTTTCTACATATCTCTAAATTAAGATAAGATGATCCCGTTACATCTTTCTCTTCCTTTTCCAGGGCTGCTGGGTATTTTGCTTGCACGGGTGGCCAAGACTGTTTTCCTTACTGGTATATCTTTCTCTTCCTTCTTTCTCTCATATCTATAACCTAGTCTGACCCACCTTTGTACAACAGATCATGGAGACGAAATCCTTAGCAACTGTGTTCGGAACGTGGAAATGAATTCATCCCTGTTTCACCCTCAAGCTGTGGTAAATGTTCGTGACCTAAACTGGATGAGCGATTGGCCTGTTGAAGATGATTCTAAACCGTAATCATTCACATCTTCATCCTATGACTTGTATATATATCACATATGTATCTTATGACTTGTTAGCTGTGCCTGTGTACTTCAGGTATCGTTGGAGTTTGCAGGACTTTGAACAAGTCAAAAGTGCGAGCTTCATTTTTGCAGCAGATGTGATCTACAGCGATGATCTAACCATAGCCTTGTTCAGCATGTTAAAGCGAGTCATGTCCTTGGGTTGTGACAAGGTACTAACTAACTAGTTGCATTGTTCATCTTAAAGGAAACCAACCACTTTACACATATATATATATATGTTAATTGGCAGGTACTATATCTGGGATTGGAGAAAAGGTACAACTTCAGCCTGGACGATCTCAACGTTGTTGCCAATGGCTACGCATGCTTCAGAAGACACATCAAAGAAGATGGACCTTGTAAGATGTGCTCCCTTTATGCTTCTTATAATGAATATTTAATGAAATGGTTCCAATTAACTGGGTATTAGAACAGGCGACAAGAGTTTTGTGGGCAAGCGCATCGACGTCAAACAGATCCCCCAGTACACCAAGGACTACGATAGAGGAGAAGACATTGAGCTTTGGGAGATCAAATATGTACGTTAATACTCTAAATACATTAGGACAAAGCTTATTTAGGATAAGCTTTTTCATTGTCCATCTTGGTAGTTTCCTCCGCTTGTTCTTTTGAGACGGGAACTTCAACTTCTTACTCTTCCAAAAGCTGCAACGAGGGGAGAGAAATATATATAAACATAAAATTGAAGGATCTACAAAGTTGATAAAGGGAAGGCACGGGCGGGATCTAAATGATCAAATATGTACTCAGTTATTTGAGAGAATGAGCCTTTTAAATAACTTCACCTAATGAACAACAATTGTGAGAAATGTCAACAAAAAGTTTCATTCGACGGATACAACTCCCATGCAGGTTCAGTAAGAATCCGAACGTAAACTGAAACCACCAGTCTGGATTCCAATCACCAAAAAGAAAGAAGCAGAGGATTTCCCAAAAACTAGAGTCACAATATCAAGCTTGCTAGCCATTGAGTGATACATACAAATAGATCAATCACATCTACAAACACAGAAGAGTGAGGGATAAAGAGGAATCAAACCTTCGCGAGTGGGTTTGTTTGTGGAGGCTTGTAAGCATGATTAACCCCAGTCTATCTAGGACACAACACCCGAGTTGAGGGATGAAAAACACACTCGAGAGAAGAGAAGTTAGGTTATAGGCCTTTTAAAATAAATAATGGGTTAGGTTTATGGGCCTTTTAAGCAAATTAATGGGTTTAGAATTAAGGTTAGGTTCAAAAGGTGGGAAAAAAAGAAAAAGCTAGAGATTATCGACTTCCTTCTTCTTCAGAGAAAATGCCGGTGTACTGTATAAGAGGAATCGATGTGGATTTTCCATTGGAGGCATACCCTTGTCAGATCATTTACATGGAAAGAGTTATGGAGTCTCTCCAAAACGTGGGTTGCCCTTTCCGCCTTGTCTACTGTTCCCCTGCCCTAGGGTTCCATTTTAGTGGCTTACGGAAAAAAGAATGGCTCACCTAATTAACTGTGTATTCTGCTGCAGAAATGTCACGCGCTTCTTGAGAGTCCAACTGGAACAGGGAAAACTCTTTGTCTTCTCTGTGCCACCTTAGCCTGGAGAAATAGCCTTGGCAACAACAGTGACTTTGATTCTCAAGGACGACTTCCTACCATAATTTATGCGTCTCGGACTCATAGTCAGCTCCGTCAAGTCATTAAACAACTTAAAATATGCAGTTACAGGTCAGTAATCCACGTCATCAATTGGCATTTTCTACTTTTATAATCATCATCTTTTCTAATCTTTCTCAATTATATTTTTTTAAGGCCTAAGATGCTGGTGCTTGGATCACGTGACCAGTTATGCGTTAATGAGCAAGTTAATTCTCTCCGAGGAAACGCACTCACTAATGCTTGTCACCACCTTTGCAAAAAGCGCCAATGTAACCATTTCAATCGGCTTCCAGGTACTCCTCCTACTACTACCACACCGCTCTATCTTTACTTGCCTCCTCCTAGCTTCAAACAACTATTTAAATCCATTTTGTAGATTATTTGCAGAATAACCCTGATATTGGTCATGAACCAGTTGACATTGAGGATTTGGTCAATATTGGAAAAGTTTCTGGACCGTAAGTACCTCTCTTTTCTACTTCAACATATTTGTTTCTCCTTGTTCAGATGTTGTCATATCATGTTTCTGTATTCTGCAGATGCCCATACTACCTCACAAGAGAGGTTCACAAGGACGTGGACATCTTATTTACACCTTACAACTACTTGATCAGCAATTCGTATAGAAACTATTTGAAGGTCAACTGGAATAGTAGCGTATTGATTTTTGATGAAGCTCACAATCTAGTAAGGGAAATATAGATCTTCTTCTGTGGTCACCTTGAACTCTCCGGGTGTTATTCTACTCTCTGTTCCTCAGTTATATGTAAAATATGCGCAGGAAGGTTTATGCGCAAACTCAGCTTCATTTGACCTTCCTTCTGTGCTTTTATCGGCTTGCATTTCTGAGGCACAAGAATGTGTAGAACTTGCGTCAGCAAGAAGGGGTTCATTAGATGACGAGTCCACCAACCCTGAGAATTTTGTCATACTTAAAGGTTAAACGTGGGGCTTTGACCGTCCGTGAGTACAATTATACTGGAATGAGATTGACATGTTTGACCTCATCTGTGCGTTCTTTTCTCTTGCAGGACTTCTTCTAAAGCTGCAGGAACTGATTTCTGAAGTCCCAATTCCGAAAAAGGATGAGGGATTTACCAAGCCTGGGCCGTACATATATGAAATGCTTAGAAGCCTTAACATCACTCACGAAACTGCTCCTAAACTTATTGGTACAGTCGAGGACGCTGCAGTGCTCCTGGATGAGGAGAAACAACGAACATCGACCAATGCTGGAAGCAAATTAGGAATCATTGTTGACATGCTTAAGCTGATATTTAGGGAAAATGGAAGTAACCATGCAGATGTTTATCGTGTAAGCTTTTAGCAAACTTCTTTGTATTCCATTTTGGGTTTTATAAGCTCTCTCTTGTACTATTTCATTTACAGAAACTCCCCCACATGTACTCATATCTTTTACTTTCATTATTTGTTAGGTTCATGTACAGGAGCTTGAACAGAATTCTACTGATGTCATAAAAGGTAAACAATAATAGATTTCAAAACAAAATGATGTTGTTTCCCCAAAGCATTAACAGACGCACCATTTTAGTAAATCGAAAGAATAATAACCATTTGGTTATCTGCTTTCCCTATGGAGACAATGTTGTTTTTTTTTACAAATCCATCAGACAATCACAACCTCGTACCAAAAATATATTTTGTAGGCAAGGTCTCAAGAACGCTTAGCTGGTGGTGTTTCAATCCTGGGATTACCATGCAGGAGATAGCAAAAAAAGGTGTTGGGTCTATCATTTTAACATCGGGAACCTTGTCTCCCATGAAATCATTGGCCCGAGAACTAAACTTGTGAGTATATCGCTATGGTTTTCTCTCACTTTCCTTCTCTCTATCTGCTTTTTCTATTAACAGGACCAAGACCCAGGCCCAGCAAAACACAAAGTCAAATGAAAAGCCCACTTGTGTTTCCCCTGCAACAAGACAACTTCATTCAACGGTAACAAGAACAAAAAGCAGAAGAGAGGAAGAGGACAAACGGGTCAAACATCCAGCTCACACAGTCCTGCTCTCTAACCGTTTTGATGCGATTAAGGATGAGAATGCCTGAGCTGTCAGAGCCACATCATCACCTTCTGGATTCTTCTCCTCTTTGTATAAATATGAGGCATTACGCCATTGTAAACTTTGAGAAGAAATAAGAGTATTATTCAGATTTACAAAGTTCATCTCTTTCATCTTTACATCCTTATCTGATTAACCTTTATGGTATCAGAGCCCAGGAAGTAGATCATGGATGGAGATCATGACACGCTCACGGTTGCTCCGCTCACCATTACACATGTGGTTACCTTGAAGCTCAAGGAAGGAAACTACTTGCTATGGAAGCTCCAGTTTGAACAGTTTCTCTCAAGCCAACTTCTTTTGGGTCACGTCACCGGAGCCTTACCACGCCCTCCGCCGACTATCTCTGTTCGAAACGGTGATGTTGTTGCAGAGGAACCAAATCCGGAGTTCAACAAATGGATTCAGAAAGATCAACTGATCCTTGCCTGGATGTACGGTTCTCTGACTGAAGAAGCGCTCAAGTCAGTTTACGGTCTACATACTTCACAGGATGTCTGGCTTGCTCTAGCAAAGAAATACAATCGAGTCTCTGCTACGAGAAAGTTAGATCTCCAAAGAAGAGTACAAACCACGGTCAAAGGTAACAAGACTATGTCTGCTTATCTCTCTGAAATGAAGTCTCTTTGCGATCAACTAGATTCCATAGGCTCTCCTATTAGTGAACAAGAGAAGATCTATGGTGTCCTCAACGGTTTAGGGAAAGAATATGAGTCTGTTAGCACTGTGATTGAACACTCCATGGATGCTTTCCCTGACACCTGTTTTGAAGATATCGTTCACAAGCTCACTGGTTTTGATGACAAGCTACAGACTTATGAGTCTCAGGCTTCTGTCACACCTCACCAAGCGTACTATACAAATCGTGGAGGTTACTCAGGACGAGGAAGAGGACAACATCGTGGAGGATATCGTGGCCGTGGTTCATACACAACCCAGGGCAGAGGTTTTCCACAACAGTTTGGTCAAGGAGCTCAACGCAACAACAACAATGGATCTCAGAGACCAACCTGTCAGATTTGCGGGAAGTATGGACATGCGGCTCATAAATGTTACAGAAGGTTTGATGAACACTTCGCTATGGACGTTCCTCCTCAAGCAAATGTTCTCTCAACAGCACCAGCTAACAGATCCTCTGGAGGAGAATGGTATCCAGACAGCGGTTCTTCACATCATGTTACAGACTCTGCAAACCGTCTGGACTCTGCTCAACAGTATGATGGATCTGATCAAGTTATGGTAGGCAATGGTGACCACCTGCCAATAACACATGTTGGCTCTGCTTCAATACCATCTGCAGCAGGTAACATACCTCTCCTTGATGTCCTTGTTTGTCCTGGAATCACTAAGTCTCTTTTATCTGTTTCAAAGTTAACCGATGACTTTCCTTGTGAGTTTACGTTTGATGCTACTGCTGTGTATGTTAAGGACAAGGTCACCCACAAGGTTCTCAGTAAGGGGGCCAAAACCAAGGGACTTTATCGTTTGGATGCTTCACCATTCTTAGCCTATTACTCCTCAAGACAGCAGCTTACGAGTGATAGGGTGTGGCACAAGAGATTGGGACATCCTAATGATCAAGTCTTGAAGCACCTATCTTCTATCAATGCTATCTCCTTCAATAAGACTTCTCAGTCACTCTGCGAGTCATGTCAATTAGGAAAGACATGTAAACTCCCTTTTTCTAGCTCAGAGTTCCGGTCTAATAGAATCCTTGAAAGAATTCACTGTGATGTTTGGGGTCCAGCACCTACTGTATCTGTTCAAGGGTTCAAGTATTATGTAGTGTTCATTGACAATTGTTCACGGTTTTGTTGGTTCTATCCACTTAAATACAAATCTGATGTCTCGTCTGTCTTCAAAGCCTTTCAACTACAAGTAGAGAATCAGTATAACCAGAAAATATCCATCTTTCAATCAGATGGTGGAGGAGAATTCGTGAACAAATGTCTCAAGGAACACTTCACCTCGTCCGGAATCAAGCACATTCTGTCTTGTCCTCATACACCAGAGCAAAATGGTCTTGCTGAGAGAAAACATCGACACATCACAGAGCTAGGACTGTCTATGATGTTTCAGAGTTCTGTTCCGTCTAGTCTTTGGGTTGAAGCGTTCTACACAGCCTCATTTCTGAGTAATCTGCTTCCTTCATCAGTAAACAACAAGATGGTGAGTCCTTTTGAGCTCTTAAACGGTACACCACCTGTGTATACAGCTTTACGAGTCTTTGGTAGTGCTTGCTATCCCTACCTTAGGCCATACGCTAACAACAAGTTTGATCCAAAGTCTCTTCTCTGTGTATTTGTTGGTTACAACGAGAAATACAAAGGATATCGTTGCTTTCATCCTCCTACAGGTCGTGTCTACATCAACAGGCATGTTTTATTTGATGAGGATAGGTTACCTTACACAGACACCTATCGTCATCTTCTACCAAATCCTGTTACACCTCTCACTTCGGCGTGGAGATTGCAGTCTGCACCAATCTTAACAGAGAATTCCTCTACTGAAGAACAGTCATCTCCTGAAGAAGTTGGTCCTGCTGTCAAAGTCACACTTTCTTTTCCTCCGTACCAACCAACTATGTCAAATTCTGTGGAGCAGAATTCTCAGTACTCGCCACAAATTCCTGAGCATACTACTTCTAGCACAAGTTCTGCAGCTCACAATGGTGACATTATTGTGGATCAACCCCCTCCTGTTGAAGCTCCTGTTAATACTCATAACATGACAACACGAGCCAAATCAGGAGTGATGAAGCCTAATCCAAGATATGCTCTAGTTACAGTAAAAGGTCTTCCTCAAATACCCAAAACTGTGACTGAAGCTCTGCAACATCCTGGTTGGAATGAGTCTATGGCAGAAGAGATAGGAACGTGTAAAGAAACGAACACTTGGAGTATAGTTCCTCGACCTCACAGTGCAAAGATTATTGGTTGTGGATGGGTGCATCGAGTTAAGTTAAATGCTGATGGTTCTTTTCAAAAGCTAAGATCAAGATTAGTTGCTAGAGGGAATGAGCAACAAGAAGGAGTAGACTTCTTGGAAACTTACAGTCCTGTGGTCAGGACAGCTACAGTTCGTATTGTCTTACATTTAGCTGTGATAAACAGATGGGATTTGAGACAACTTGATGTCAAGAATGCGTTTCTACACGGGGATTTATCTGAAACTGTCTACATGCGTCAACCTCCGGGTTTTGAAGACAAGAAGCATCCAGATCATGTTTGTCTGCTACACAAGTCAATCTATGGACTTAAACAGGCTCCACGAGCCTGGTTTGACAAATTCAGCTCCTACCTGATTCAGTTTGGTTTTGTCTGCAATCAGAAAGATGCTTCTTTATTTGTGTATCAAAAGGGCAGAGATGTGATCTTCCTGTTGCTTTACGTGGACGACATGGTTCTCACAGGCAACAACAAAGAACTCATTCAAACCCTTCTGGTTTCTCTTAAACGGCAGTTTCGAATGAAGGACATGGGTCCTTTGAGTTACTTTCTTGGGATACAGGCTCACTTTACCCCAACAGGATTGTTCCTTAATCAAGAGAAGTATGCTGCAGACCTTCTTCAAGCGGCAGGCATGCTTGATTGCGCACCTATGCCAACTCCATTGCCTATGCAACTTGACCGAGTACCACATCAAGAAGAGGTCTTCTCAAACCCAACATACTTCAGAAGTCTAGCCGGTAAATTACAATACCTGACTCTCACTCGTCCAGACTTACAATTTGCAGTCAACTTGGTATGTCAAAAGATGCATAAACCTGCTGTGTCTGACTTTAATCTTCTGAAGAGGATTTTGAGATACGTTAAAGGAACTCTGGACATGGGTCTCACTCTGGAATCCGACACAGATTCACAGGTTCGAGCATACTGTGATAGCGACTGGGCTGGTTGCCAAGACACAAGAAGATCAACTGGCGGCTTTTGTACCTTTCTTGGCTCCAATCTTATTTCGTGGTCTGCTAAGAAGCAAGACTCTGTAGCTCGATCATCCACCGAAGCTGAGTATAGAACTCTCTCTGACACAGCTGCAGAACTTGCTTGGATCACTGGTATGTTGCAGAGTATCGGTGTACCTCACTCTGCTCCTGTTGAGATCTATTGTGACAATTTGTCAGCTGTACACTTGACTGCAAACCCGGTACTGCATCGAAAGTCGAAGCACTTTGCTACTCACTATCACTTTGCCAGAGAAAAGGTAGCAGATGGGTCTCTCATCGTCAAACATATTCCAGCAACACAGCAAATCGCAGACGTGTTTACCAAGTCTCTTCAACAACGAAGTTTTGATGTTTTAAGGTTCAAACTCGGAGTGGATCATTCTCCCACCTCGAGTTTGCAGGGGAGTATTAACAGGACCAAGACCCAGGCCCAGCAAAACACAAAGTCAAATGAAAAGCCCACTTGTGTTTCCCCTGCAACAAGACAACTTCATTCAACGGTAACAAGAACAAAAAGCAGAAGAGAGGAAGAGGACAAACGGGTCAAACATCCAGCTCACACAGTCCTGCTCTCTAACCGTTTTGATGCGATTAAGGATGAGAATGCCTGAGCTGTCAGAGCCACATCATCACCTTCTGGATTCTTCTCCTCTTTGTATAAATATGAGGCATTACGCCATTGTAAACTTTGAGAAGAAATAAGAGTATTATTCAGATTTACAAAGTTCATCTCTTTCATCTTTACATCCTTATCTGATTAACCTTTATTTTCTCCCAGCTTTTAGTGAATGCATTTTTCGGAAAAAAATGCAGAGAGTTTCCTGTTCGGTTGGAAAATCCCCATGTTGTATCCTCAAATCAGCTATGGGCTGGAGTTGTTAGTACTGGTCCATCAGGGCGTGCTCTTAATTCTTGCTACCACAATCGTGATAAACCGGAGTACAAACAAGAACTTGGGAATGTTATTGGTCAGTGGTTTGTTATTTGGTAGTTCATTTTGGGTGGACTGGGTGTATCATTCTTGATATCTGATGTGTGAGCCGAGATCTAGAATCTGGGGAGCTCGTCTGACAATTGAAGCTGCTATGCTATAGTTATCAATCGGTTATTATTTGTTTTTGCTCTGCAGTGAACTTTTCACGAGTCGTGCCTGATGGACTGCTTGTATTTTTCCCTTCCTATTACCTTATGGACCGCTGCATTACATTTTGGAAAGATGGGGTATGGCCGCTGTAAATTTATCTGAGTATGAAAGTTTGGAACTCTTTCATAAACTACTGTTTCTTCATCATTCAGAGTCACAAGAACTCAATGACAATATGGGAAAGAATCTGCAGTCTGAAGAAACCTGTCATTGAACCTAAAGATTCGTCCCTTTTTCCTGCAGCAATGCAGGTGAGCAATAGATGCTTCCGTTCTTTTATTTCCAAAAGGCAGAGTATGAACTTAATCTAGCCTTGTACTTTTCATGGTAGGACTTTTCGGAAATATTGCAAGACAAATCGATTTCGGGTGCGGTATTTTTTGCCGTTTGTCGTGGAAAAGTATGTTTTCTTCAACCTGTATGAAAATGTACTTCTCTTTCATAACTGATTTCCTGAGTATCCATATTGTCTTTATGAGGATGCTGAGACAAGAAATAGGAGGTTAGTTTCTCCCCTGTAGCGTCTTTTCAGTAGGGCTGGTTTCTGTTGTGTTGTCAGGTAAGTGAAGGGCTGGATTTCGCTGACAGCGCTGGCAGAGCTGTTGTCATTACTGGGTTACCTTATGCCAGGGTGACTGATCCAAAGGTTTGCTTACTCTATCCTTCACTGTTTTGTTCAGGAAATATATTTAGGCTCTAGCTAAATTGGTAGCAAAATCCAGCGAACGGCTTGCTGTGTATAAGAGCTTCTTTCTCATAGTTTTAGTCTTAACTTTTATTCAGATTGCCACTGAGAGGTCATTTATTTGTATGATCCTTTCTTTCTACATGTTTTTCACCTGCTGCACACAGCTTTTATTTTTTTGCTGCTACTTGCTCTGGCGTTGATAACCCTTTTGTAAAACAGGTTAAACTGAAAAGAGCGTTTCTGGATGAACAATCACGACTTGCAAATGTCAAGGTAAGTCCAACATTTACTCAGTTTTCGACTCAGCAAGGTAATGATGTCTCTTCTCTTACATTTTTTTTTTAGTTTCCAAGATCAACTCCTCTATCTGGAAGCATGTGGTACAGTCAAGAAGCTGCACGGGCTGTGAATCAGGCAATTGGACGTGTAATCCGCCATCGCCATGATTATGGAGCTGTCATTTTCTGTGATGAGAGGTTTTGCTCATGCTATCCATGGTTTCTTTTTTTCTGTCTTCCTGCGAGAGTGTTCTTCAGATAGACTTGAAACAGTGCTCGATCATTGGTAAAGATATGTTCATTCCCAGTTTTGTTCTGATTATTTTGTACATTGGCTATTGTTGACAGATTTGAAGAAACGTCCCAGAAGTCCAAGATATCCGGTTGGATACGACCATATGTCAAGGTATTTGTTTCTGCTCCGTCTATCGTCTGTGTTTTATGGAGTGTAAGTTTTCTGGTTACACCGGTTTTGCAGTGCTACTCTGGATATGAAGAGGTCATTTCTGACCTTGCTCGGTTTTTCCTGACTGAGAAATCAAATATTCCTGCAAGGATTGTGACAGAAGAAGAAGAAAACGATATAGGTATTGCATCTTGCAGCCAAACGGTTACTTTCATTGGGCATTTTTAATATCTTATGGGTTGTGTTTGATCATCCGGGAATGATACAAATGCTTATCTTATCTCCACAAAGAGCACCGTGATATAGTTTCCTATTTTCAAGTATGTGTTTAATATCGAATGTAAGCCACATATTTTCCGTTACAGTTTCAGCATTATTACCAAATGAGTCAACCACGAATATTCCTGCGCCAACCTGTGGTCAGTGATTCATTTTCTTTCATTCTCGTGGCATTAAAAGATATTTTCCTTCTGCACATGGTCAAACTGGGAATAGAACTTCAACACTCTACGTTGCAAATTCGCTTAGGGTATTTGATCCTTTGCAGGTAATAGCTATGTGAAGGACGTTGGGGTTGTACGAAATGAGTTGCGTAGTCGGGCTGCACCCTCGGAGTCTAATGGAAATTTTGTTAAATGGAAAGGCCTGACCATCCTACAACGTAAGAGCAAGATGCCTCGCATTGTAAAGGGAGAGGTTATGCAGGCTTGTTCTTCAAGGAAGACTAGATTAGTGGAACTAAGTGACGAGGAGACTCAGGTAGAGAAGAGATGTGAAGTAGAATGCGACAGCTGTAGGAAGGAGATTCCTGAAACAGGAAGGTTAACATCGAGCAACTGTTACAACACAATGGGGCATGTAAAAAAACGAAAGGTTCAAGAGAGTCAGCGAAGTGGGTCGTCCTCACTGTCGAAAGAAGAATGGGGTGATAACAAGCAAGCAAGTGCATCTGCATTTTTGAGTCAAGTTAGATCACACTACATTCATCTTTTCATGTTTTGTCTGTGGGATATTTGGAAGTAGTCATGCAACCGGTGATCTTTTTAACTTTTAACTCTAGGTCAAAGAAAAGCTCAACGGAGAAGACTATAACAAGTTCGTTGGATACGTGCAAGGATTGAAGAAGAAAAAGCTTAAATTAGTAAACGTGATGGAGTCCATTGTGCAAATGTTCAGTGGGACAGAGAGAGATCATCTTCTCATGGGGTAATTAAACTAATAATAAATAATAATGTCTTCTACTTGCCTCCTCTAATATGTAGGTATCTCTCTGTCTTGTTTTGAAAACAGATTCAAGGACTTTGTGCCAGTAAAATATCGTCCTGCATATGAACAGTGCATCAAAATGAGAAAGAGAGAAGCTTGATCATTCATCCATTCAATCTTTGCTAAAATTTTACCCCCTTTTAACTGTAAAGTCGGATGTGAAGAAAGGATGTAATAATTATTTTGTTTTGTTCAGTTGATGGAACGTTTTGAATTACAAAAAAGAAACAACAGTAGAACAAAAAAAAAAAGAGGAATTGCATGTGCATGAGTTAGTTGCGGAAGGCGTCTCTGGAGGCCATCCTCTTCCTAAGCCTCTCTCTGGCGGCGCGAGTACTGAGCGACCTGACGAGGCCATGCCTGGTGATCCTCTTCTCTTTGTCACGGAGAGAGATGATGAGATCCGCGAATGCGCTGAGTATGAACCTGTGTGATTTCTTGTTGTTGAGATCGAGATAGGAGAAGAGAAGCTCTTCCATCAAGTCCCAGTCCACCTCGCTTTCTTCCGGTGTCCCTCCTAACTTGGACGACATCATCTCCACCATCGACCTCCTGAAATCCTCCTGAGGCTCTGCAGTGTATCTCAGCACCGCGATGCAGTTCTCAGGGAGCACCAAGGTGGATGAGTTGGACCTCGACGACTGTCCCTCCTCCGACGATCCAGGCGGTGGTGATAGTCTCTCTGTTCTGCGCGGCAGAGCATCTGGGAGTTTTGGGGAGTCAAGTCCCCCCCATGTCCTCTCGAATCTGTGGCGGTAGTCTTCTTCTTCTTCTTCGTCATCTGAGGAGGACTGTTCCCTTTTCTCCTTCTTTTTGTCATCATCATCACTGATGCAGAGGGATTTGAAGTTTTCCTCAAGGAAACGTTCTATGTCCGACAAGGTGGCGGCGTGACCGGGACCGGAATCCTGGTAAACAACGTGGTGGTCGTTGAATCTGGTCTTGCTGGAGCGTCGTCTGTGTTTGATGGAGAAGGAAAGCTTCTTGGGAGGCTTACAGCCAGCAAGCACCCACTTCTTGGATGATGAGAATGATTTCGACGACGACACTTGCAGCTTCCCTGTCTCTTTTTTTATCTTTGACATGTAATCATGCAACGATTTCTGCAGCGGGTTTGGCATTTTCTTTTCCTCCTTCTAAACAAATGTTTTCTTTCTGAGTTACAAATAAAAAATTACTAGATGATAGATGGATGATGA
The DNA here is from genome assembly GCA_932364175.1 of Eruca vesicaria subsp. sativa. NCBI lineage: Eukaryota > Viridiplantae > Streptophyta > Magnoliopsida > Brassicales > Brassicaceae > Eruca > Eruca vesicaria. The sequence continues at coordinate 24,056 of CAKOAT010131266.1, forward strand.
CCAATCGATGATAAAAGATTATATTCTCTCTGAGATTTCTTACCACTTCTGAAGATTTGATCAAAAGGATGACCTCCACAGATATAATATTAGGGGACTCCTCTCTAATCTGAAACTGTTCAACGCTACTTTACGTTGAGAAGGTAATGTCATTAATGGTAAATTTATTCTTCTTCTTTGATTTGTTGTTCATATCATGTTCCCATAAGTTTCCAGATTCTGCATTCAATTCATAGTTGAATAGTAATTACTTTCTGTTGAAAGTGAACTTTGACAAACACAAATAAAAAATAAAAAAAGCTGTTGCTGATTTGCGTAGCCCAGCGCAGCTTCGGAGGCCCAAGACGCATAAGCCCAGCCCAGGTTCCACTTCGGTTGTAATAACTTTGAACCTCCGCTATAAATATGGACTCGGATACTTTCGTCTCAAGCATACTTTGAACCTCATTATTACTCGTCGCGTAAGTAAATTGATCACTTATAGGTTATCACAAGTGCTGAAGTAAGAAGCAACTAGTTTTTTTTCTCATGTAATGATGTTTCTATCAATTATTTACATTTCACTAAGAAACTGAGAATCTGACTCGAATCAAAACCTTAAAACTTAACTTCTCTTTAAACTCCCTAATCAAATCTCTAAACACAATTAATCTCCTCGAGAACTCTTGATGATCTATCTCTAAACCCAAATTTCTTTCTACATTTATCTTAACGTCCCCAAGAAATCTCTTTAATCAGAATCCTCGAAAGCTATCAGAAAACCTCTTACTAACCTGTTTCCTGAAAACAAACCTTGTGGCCTTTTAACAGCTAAGCAAATCCGTTGAGTATCTCTGTGCCTAAGCATCCAAACAGTGACGAAGTCGCAACACTTTCTGAGCCCATAATCTACCACGAACTTTCTCCACCCTGTCGTCAATTAAAACGACCTCTCGTCATTTTTTGTTGGCAAAGATACTCAACAGAACTTGTTTACAGTTCATGGAGCCATTAACGGCCTTGTGCTCTTCTTAGGTGTAAACAACTGCTCTACAGCTTTGCAGTACTTTGAGACAGCGTAACTATATTAAAATTTTATATTACCTTAACCTGACGGATAAGAATGATTGATGGTAACCAGTAATAACAATATGAATTTTCCAAAAATCGAATCCTGTGTATCTACTGCAAAAACTATTAGAGCCAAGAAGAAATGGCATGGCTGACAAGTTTGAGCTGGTATTAAATGTATGCGAGAGAGAATAAGATCCCAGGTTTGCAATCCCCACACAAATTCTCTTAACCCCTTTCATCAGTTTAATCTCTGACTCCATCAACAACAAATGTATGACAAGTAACTCCCCTCAAAAGACTCTGAGAGAGCGTTTCCACAAGCTCGTTTTTTTTTTCTCACTGGTACAAGATCAGAACGGTAGAGAATAAAAATTACAGTTTTCTGATTACCTTTTAAAAAAAAAAAAACACAAAACCAACGCGAAAAACCGGTTGTGTTTGTACTAATAAAAGGAGTGGGGGTAGTTAGAGCAGAATCGCCCTCTTCTTACGCATCAAATAATACCGACTTTGTAATTAACATCCACCAAACTCAAAAGAATAAAGAGCTCTCTGCAAAAAGACCCTCACATCAACAAATGAAACAATCAATATTTCCACATTGGTACCATGAGTGCAGAGTGCAGACGAGAATACCTTTTCAAGCAGGTCTTGTTAGTTGAACATGGATCTCTAGAGGTTATCTCTCAGCCATTTCAGAGCTCCATTTGCGACCGATCTACAACAACAAAAAAACCATAACTGTGTGCTGAGAACATGTGCTTCAGAGATTCAACAGCACAACAAAAGCTGGAGAATTCACTATATAAT
>CAKOAT010131266.1:26018-50921 GCA_932364175.1 Eruca vesicaria subsp. sativa
AAAAAAAAAAAAAAAAAAAAAAAAGCGGCATACAGATGAGTTGATCCATCAACGTGTGCGTATATCAAATAGTCTCACATCGATGCTAGATGCATACAAGATTACAAGAGTACCCATCAATACTAACTTAAAAACAAAGAGTCCTACGTGTTGCAGATTTTCCTGAGTTCAAGAAATTGACGGCTTACTAGTGGATTGCTGAGGCTTAGTACGAGTTCGTAGCCGGTTGCTAGACGTATCACTCAGATAAGCAAGTTCCTCCAGCAACTCCCGCTCTCCAGCACTGTTCGTAGGATCCAAATATACGAATTACAAAAGACAAGATATCAACAGACTCATAAGCCTTTGCCTGGATTAGTTGAACTAGCATTAAGACAAGTTTAGAAGGTAAAACCTTATTTGATTTGGTATAGTAACTCTGACTGTAAACAAGTGGTCACCGCGGATAGACGGTCTATTCAGTTTTGGTGCTCCTTTCTTTGCCAGGACCAGCACATCACCAGGTTGAGTACCCGGAGGTATCTGCAATTCAGTTACTCCTTCTACTGTTTTCACCTAGAAAGAGATCTTGGGTTAAGTCATGAGATGAAAAATCAATTCTGAGGATATCAACACGTTTGCAAGGAGTACTTATTGGATGTCTCTTACAAATAACTATATTACCTTAACAACCGCACCCAGTATAGCATCAAGATAACTGATGGAAAGGGTAGATAAAAGGTTTATGCCATCCCTTTGAATTCCACGGACATCTTCAACATCAAGATATACATACAAATCTCCTGGAGGTCCACTAATGGAAGCAAAAAAAACAGTTACCAGAATCAGAACCATGAAAGATTATCATTACAGAAAGAATGATTTTCTAACTGGTAATCAACAAGCGGTACATACCCTCTGGGACCAGAATCACCTTCCCCGGCAACTCTAAGGATGCTACCTGCGCTAACACCTGGAGGAATTTTGACCTTGATGCTTTTTTTAATACGCAAACGTCCTTCTCCGGAGCATTTCCGGCAATTTTCCGAAATTACCTCACCATCTCCACCACAGTTTGGACATACAGAAACCTTTGATGAAAGAGAAACGTGTTAGTAAGCTCAGTTTTATGGGACGTAAGGTGGTGTTGCCAGCAAAGAGATAATATAATAATAACTTTCACATCAATGAAAACCATTTAAACCAAATTCTGCACCAATTTTCACTTCTGCATTTTCTATGAACTCAGAAATAGACTATTACGAGTGAAATTTATATTAACATGAATTCTAATACTCCAAACAGATGAAATTTCAACATCACACTGGAATTCAACGACAGCAGAAAGAAAGGAAAGAAGAAGAAAAATCAAGTGCAAGGACCTGTGAAAACAAGCCGAATGGTGTTTGCTCAGTTCTCATAACTTGACCCCGCCCACCACAAGTGGAGCATATTCTCATCTTAGATCCTGCTTTTGCACCAGTGCCAGCACAAACTTCGCATGTCTCCAGATGCGTTAGATCAAATTCTTTCTCAGATCCAAAAATAGCCTCCGAGAGTTGTAAGGTGATGTCATACCTAAAACGCAAAGGAAGCAAAAAAAAAAAAAAAAAAAAGGAGTATTTTGATCAGTTTCGGAGTTTTTAAAGCTAATGCATGTCAGGAAGAACAAGGAAAAACTGAAAAGAAAAAAGAAAGAAAGAAAGGGAGGGAGGGAATGGACATGCAGACACAACCCTCCACAGCATAAGGATTCAAGCCCATAGTAGTAGCAAAATGAATAGTGTGTAATTAGAAAGAGTAAATGTTGTTAGGGCAGAGAAGAAAGAAGAAACATTGAGACAAACTCACCGTAAATCTTCACCTTTGGTAACCCTGCTACGGCGAGTTCTTCCAAAGTCAGCTTGGTCCATCCCGGGAAATCCACCCATACTCGCACCAAAGAACGTCTCGAAAAGGTCAAAAGGATTTGTCTGGGCGGAAAAATAAGAGAAAGTAGATATGTCAAAATACTATCAAGAAGATGGGCGGTTTTTCAAAAATTAGTGAAGAGAAGAAACGCACTAGTGGGTATAGAGAATGAATAGAGGGAAATGGAAATAGGGGGTATAGAGAAAAAGTAACCGTGTAAGTAGAAGAAGATCCACCAAGAGTAGTCTTGAGTCCGGCTTCACCATATTGATCATATAGAGCTCGCTTTTGCTCATCTGATAGCACCTGGCAGTATAGTAGTTAAGTAAGTACGTTACATATATTCCAAGTCTAATAATGGAGGGGCAGGCAGCAAAAGATTAAAAGATGCAAGGGGGGGGGGGTCTTGGTTAGGTATTGTTGTTGGTAAGGATAGGATAGGATACCTCATAGGCAGCACTGATTTCCTTGAACTTGTCGGTAGCTCCAGGTTCCTTGTTGACATCGGGATGATACTGCACAATACAATAGGGAATGGAATGGATTACATAATAATCAGCTCCATAGCTCAACAAATAGGTATAAATATATATATATATATGGATTCGTCGTCGGGTGTGGAATCAAAGGATTCACTCACTGGTCACTGGTCACTGGTCACTGGTCAAGGAAGGTGTACCTGACGGGCGAGGCGGCGATAGGCAGATTTAATCTCCTTGATGTTGGCAGATTTAGGCACACCGAGAGTAGCGTAGTAGTCTCCGCCTCCGCCTCCGCCTCCTGAAGCAGCAAACACCACTACTGAACGACGCCCAGACAATCCCCGTCCTCCTCGATTGCGATTAGGCCAAGCAGATGAAAACGTTAAGAAGCAGCTCTTCTGATTTCTACTGCAGCAGACTGAGAAACTAGAAGAAGAAGAAGAAGAAGAAGAGAGAGACGGGCGGCCATCGGCGGAGAAGCAGAGAGAAGAGGGGATGAGGGAGGGAGACGCCAGAGCAGCAGCCATTTGGGAAGTGGAGACGAGATTCTCAAGCGAAGCCAACAAATCCCTCCTTTGCAACGACGACGGTCATACTCATATTGATGGAATTTCACTTCTCTCCCATCTTTGCCAACTGAGGGTTTTGATTTGTGGTGGGAACTTGGCTCACGTGGATTTTGCTTCTTCTTTTTTTTTTCACATTTTTTATGTTTTCTTTTTCACATTTCATTTGTTTACTACTTGGCATACTCGGAATTTACAAGGAAACAACATTTAATTTCATTTGTTTAAACAAATGCTACCACAACTCTTAGTATCCCTAATTTTTAAGACACAATCTTTAATTATACAAAGCCCCTATACCGAAACATAGACCATTCTTGACAGACAGTAGCACAGCAACAACCAAAGACTTCTAAATTTCTGGAAAAGCTAACATGCCTAAACCGCCAAATACAATGCTAAATCATTTATCTTTTCACATCTCCTCTCTCCTTGAGTTTATTGATGAGATTGGTTGTCTTTTCTCTTCCCAAATTCCAGCTTTAAACGACATCCGGATTGAATCTTTCCGGCATAGAATTTCCGTGTTCCACTTGTTGAATACGCAAATTTAAGGCGTAGTTTGTTCACCTGCATTTGTTGTCACTTCTTAGCACAAAGATTAGGATACATCTGCTTTCTATGTCAGATTCATAACATTCAGCAATCAAACACACTTCATCATTTCCCAATTATTATCTGACCTAATGTGCAGGTTCAGCATATATGTATACTACTATTTAACAAAACCCATCAAACTCAAGACAAAAAAAAAAAGGTATCTCTATGGGTACCTTAAGATTTCTCAACTTTTCCTGGTACTGAGGAATCAGTTGCTTCAAAAGCTCTAGTTGTTGCTTCGCATCTTCCAATGCATTGTGCCGCTCATGCTGGATTGCAACAGCACGTTTCAGCAATGCGTTGTCCTTGATTAGTGATTCTACTTGTTGCTGCACTGCGACAGTCTCCTGCAATGCAGTTCAAAAGAGGGTATGCTTAGATAACTTTTATTTCCTAGGTATTACATACAGAACTGTGTTCAGAGCCACTGACTTGTAGTCAATCAAGGTACACCAAAAAATAACCAATCTATATCTCTTGCAGTACACTAACTGTATTTCATGCCTATAACTCAGAGATTTTACACGATCACTACCATCCATGGCACTAGGTCCTAAAGTTAGTTTATGTTTGAATTGGAACACAGGTGCGAAAAAAATGAAGCTATAAATGTTTTACCGCTTGGAGTTTTTGGCGTGCTTCATCAAGAGCCGTACACTTAACACCTTCTCTAAAGCCTCCAGAACTGTTGATGCACGGACTTTTGCATCATCAGTAAGTACCATATGAAAGTGTGACTTCCCTGACTAACAATCATCACCGCTTGCTTGTCGGGAGATTATCTAGAGCCGTAGCAAGGACATCATCATGAGAGCGACTTTCCTCAGCAGAAACCAAAGGGCACAAGCTTTTCATAGCAGCATTGAAATCACTCCCATGATCTACTATTGCCTTGACTAGAACCTGGAAAACAAAAACAAAAAACATTTCCCAATAGCATTATTTCCAAGGAAATGAGTTACCTACCGCAAAACTCTGTGAGTGAAAGAAGAGAGAGATACGTAGTTAGCGTCTAACAAAGACTATTCAATCGGATTGGAAGCGCACAAGGTAAACCTAGATCTAAGTAGCTTGACAAACAAACAAAAATTTAGAACAAGACATATACCGTCAGTTCAAGGTGAGGAAATGCAGTGCGAAGCTGATTGAGCGATGATGAGGACCAGATTGGAGAGTCCGAATGCGAATAACATCGAAACCTCTTACAAGTAACATCTTTTACTTCCGCAATATACGGCAGACATGGTAGATGAATGATCCCTGACAAAACTCATTTCGTTAGGGTTTTGAATAATAATAATAAGTAGATTCTCCGACGAATTGGTGTGGTGGATCCGAGACACGAAGGAGGAGGAGGAGGAGGATATATTTCCCAAATATCAAATACTCCGGAAAAAAAATACAGCTACAAGAAAAGAAACTGGCATTATGGGTGACGATAAAAGAAGATAGTTGGGCCCATTGTGCGGCCCACAGTAATAACATGTCAAGGATAATTTGTTATAGAACAAGAAAAACGTGGATCTGCACGCGGTTACTTACACAAGTTGTCTTGGATGGTGATGAAGCGAGTAAGAAAAGAAGAGGTGTATTTCATCACCAAGCCTCCTCCTCTACTTCTAGAATAGAATAATATATATAAACTTTCCACGTCCCTTCGAGTATATATATATAAAAGATAGATTGATCTTCTTTCCTTTGGTTGAAAGCAAAGAAATGAATAATCTGCCAGAGGACTGCATCGCTAAGATCCTTTCCTCGACTACGCCTCGAGACGTTTGCCGATCATCGGCCGTCTCCAGGTGCTTCAAATCCGCCGCTGACTCCGACCATGTCTGGAATCACTTCTTACCTTGTGAGTTCCCCGAGGGTTTTAGGGCACCTGAGGGTCTTCCCACCAAGAAACACCTCTTCTTCTCCCTAGTCCATTGCCCTCTTCTTCTCCACGACTCCCTACTGGTGAACCTTCCTCTCTAATTTCTTCTTTTAAACAATCTTATTAGTTCGATCTGATCTGTGTTACTAGTTTGCTCTCAAATCAACTCGGCTAATTAACCTTTCTAGTGTATAAACTATATTAATTTATGTTAATAGCTAGTCAACGTGGTATTGTATCAAGAATTATTTAGGCAAGAGGTTGCGACTGCTTGTCTTGTAAATGTGGATCTACTTACTACCAGTTCCTAGTAGTCAGACACCCTAACGTATAAATCAATCTTTCTAGATCTATCATGTTTTGACCTGACCCGCATTGTGTGATCCAAAAACAGAGCTTTTCGCTGGAGAGAAGTACTGGTAACAAGTGCTACATGATGGCTCCTAGGGACTTGAATATTACTTGGGGACATGATCAAAGATACTGGCAGTGGATCTCTCTTCCTGATTCCAGGTCTACACGCTCCCCTCCCCTCAAGGCTGAATCTCCCCTTTTCTTCACTAATTCATTTTTAACATTTTCCATCAAATGTCTTTTGGCCTCTCACTAACAGGTTCAAAGAACTGGCTGCGCTTAAAATGGTATGGTGGCTTGAAATCACTGGAAAGATCAACATAACCCTTCTCTCTGACGACACCCTCTACGCCGCTTACCTTGTCTTTAAGTGGAACCTTGATCCCTACGGTTTTCGCCAGCCCGTAGAGGCATCCCTTTTTTTGGCTGGCACCGAGCATGATCTTGTCCAGCCTTCCATGGTCAGTCTCATGCAGAATCCTGGAAGTGAACAAGGTCAACGCGCCGAGCTGAGAAGCGACGGCTGGTATGAAGTGGAGTTGGGACAGTTCTTCAAAAGGAGAGGAGATATGGGTGAAATAGAGATGAGCCTCAAGGAGACAAAGAGGCCTTTTGAGAAGAAAGGTCTTATTGTCCATGGCATTGAGATTAGGCCAGTACTGCCCTAATTATGTGATACTGCTAATAATACCTTTTGCTGTTTGCAATTGTTGTTCTTCTTTTTCCCTGCTTTGTTATTAAGAATACTTTTAAGCTTTTTCCAGAGTAGGACAATTAACTTATGTTTGGATTTGTTTTGGTTTGAAATAATAGATATACAGGGGATTAAAACTAAAATAGTTGGAATAATTATCTTGAGAAGGAAACTAATTTCAAAGATGTTAGAAGACACACAGCAAACAAAACACCGTAGTATATGTCAACTAAACAATAATTTACTTTTGGTCCCATACAAAATGCTGTAGTGAAAATCATGTTGTTATATGAACTGTTAAACTCAGTAGTCATTTATCCAGCATCGTCTGTGAGTCTCACAAATATTATATCATATGCATGAAGTACTGATGGTGGTGCTGATATATTGTACACGGATCTAATCGGAGAAAGTGGAGCGCATATGCCTTGACTATCTTTTATCGTATTGATGGAGGTTAGCGACCGACCTTGGAAACGCGTTGATTGTGTGTGTTGGTATATCCTTTAATCTTATTGTAGTCAATCGGGTCAGATCGAGGGCTGGACTTATACATCCAAATTAGCTAAAACTAGATATTTATTCAAACAATCCTGAATCCGAAATTCATGTGTAGTTTCTACCTAATAAGATATTTCAACCAAATAAATATAGTATTTTTTAACCAACGAAAACAAATATCAACAAAATATCCCGTTCTCGTTTGTTAACATTCACAAAACATATCCCATTCTCGTTTGTTAACATTCACAAAACATAACCCATGCAGCCATCCATAATTAAGTTACAATGACTTCATTTTCTCAAAATATATTTAACTACATTTTCCGCAAGTGATCTCTCAATTAGTCAATTATTATGTGTACCAGATAAGGATATATTTCGTCATTCTATCTTATGCAGTATATAACAATTAATTATTTTGGATTTTTTAATTTTAACCATTAATTTATATCAGAAAACATGTATCAGCTATTGACATTTGGTGCATACACATTATTTTTACCTAAAAAGTAGATTATCGAAAAAAATTAAAAGATATATACATCGGACCAATTAACCAGTAATATATAAATGCTGATCTGATAGCTCTTAAGCTCTTTTTGGTCAAATGGTCAGATACTTCCAACTTCTTTGTAATACATGATTTTTGCTTAAGAGTTTCGAAAAAATCGTTATACAAAAATAATTGATTTGAAAGACATTATGCTAGTTTGAAGTATTTTATGAGACCGCAAGGATTATGTTATCTTTAATGATGTGTATCGTGGGAATCTTTTTTCCCAATGCGGGCCACTTGATGGGTATCCTGCATATATGTATACACAGAAATCATGTGTATCATAAACTTTCTCAATTTTTTTTTTTATCATATTCGGTCGTGCATGAGAAAACGCACATGTTACACGGTTTTAATTCGTTTCCGTTTCAGTACCGATATATTAGTAACTTAGTACAGTACTATACTATTGACAAACTAGCTGGCCATGGACCTTGATGTAAGGTTCATATCATTATATGCATAAATAAAATAATAGAGAATGATGCCAAAAAATTAATAAAATAATAGAGAATATAAAAAATATCAACGACTAGATCTGAGAAGATTTTGTGAGGCTGTAAGCTTTAAATTATGAAAGCTAAGATGCATTCCACGGCTCCATTCTTTTTTATCAACCAACATTTAGTTACATTGTTATTCTAATGTAAGCGTTATAAGAAAACGAGATTTATATGAATTGTGGAGTTAACTACTAACAAAAGAGAATCAATAACGTGTGCTTTGATGCCCACACACGATACCCTAATGACTTTATTGGTATTTTAATACTAAATATAGAAACAAAAGTATCCTTTTGATCTGTACTAGTCGATTAATCGCCTTACAATATGTTCGGAATAATGTCAGAATCGGAAAAAAGGAGAGAAGGAGAAACAGTGATCGTAAAAGAAGAAGTAATGTTGCCGAAGACCGTCCAACAAGAATCTTGAAAATACGCACACGCCTATACATGTAATAATAACTAACTAAACAAAAACAATTAAATGTTCGAGATATATTAGTTTAATACCTGAAAATTACCATTAAACGTAGATTTTCATTTTAATCAGAAGTTACATATCTTTGTTGAAATATGGATATCTCCTATACAGATTTTGACTTGAGATATTCGTCAAGTATACAAGATGGGCCTACGCCTACGTACTTTGATATATACATACTTTTAAAAGTAATATAATCTACAAAATTGAGTCACCAAATAACTAGAAAATGAAACTAAAAGTAAGTTTAAGCAAATTGAAAAAAAAACACAAGAAACATATTGTTCATCCTCATCTATTACGTTTCTTGGACTCATTATCTTGCATGAACATACGCGATGGTACGTTAATATGTGAATTAACTGTAAAGTGAAGAAAAGGGTGAATTGTGAAGCAGCGAATGACGATTCTATTCCCTTCCTGATCATGTTCAAGCGACAAGTAATCGACACGTGGCACTTTAAGATTTGCTGAAACTGTAAAACTCCTCAATAAGATTCTATCTCCGTGACGACTTGTCCTTATAAATCTTCCACTCGTTGTCTTCCTTTTCCCTCAAACCTTCACTTGTCTTTCCCTTTCTTTTATAAAGAGTATCAAAAGCTTTTATCATCATCACAGCAACAAACTCAGAATAGGAGTTCGAGTCTCTCTAATTAGGAACCAATCAGCAATCGGAAAAAATGAAGGGTGGTTTGCTTGTGGACGATAAATTTATACACGGGCAAGACAAGAACCTGACTGTTCGAAAAACTTCTCTCTTTTTCGCGGGAGATGGTTTCACGGTTTACGACTGCAAGGGCTCTTTGGTCTTTCGCGTGGACTCTTACGGTGGTCCCAACAACCGCGACACCGACGAGGTTGTCCTCATGGACGCTCACGGTCGCTGTCTCCTAACCCTCCGGCGAAAGGTATACCTACCTCCTCCTCCTTTTATAAATACTATAATAATAAGTTGTAACTTCGGAGTTCTAACTCTCTTCTTTTTTTCTTCTTTCTAAACGGTGAAACAGAGGCCGAGTTTGAGACGTAGATGGGAAGGGTATCTCGGGGAGAGAACAGAAGGTCAAAGACCGATCTTCGGGGTGAGGAGATCGTCGATAATCGGGAGGAACAGCGTGACGGTGGAGGTTTACGCTGAGTACGAGTGCAGCGAGTACCTGATCGAAGGTAATTTCGGGCAGAGAAGCTGCACGGTGGTGGAGGCCGAGACGAGGCGGAAGGTGGCGGAGATACGTCGTAAAGTGGATGCGTCAACGAACGTGATGCTTGGGAAAGACGTTTTCTCGTTGAACGTGAAGGCCGGTTTTGATGGAGCCTTTGCCATGGGATTGGTCCTTGTGCTTGATCAGATCTACGGTGACGATTTCGTTGAGGTTGGTGAGGAACAGGTGCACCCTTCCGCAGATGATCATTGATTTCTTCTTTCCTTTTTTTTTTTATGGGTGGGAAACAAAAAACGAGTGGAATTAATAATAGATATCTAGTTGTGAGTTTCTGTCGGCTTGAAAGGAACGATTTGGACCAATATATCCTGTCTGTCACTTGCTGTGGTTTGATTTTATTTGAATTACTCTCTATGTTACAGCTATTTAATTCGGATAACAAAAGGTTTTAATGTCTTAATAAAAGAGTTAGTTAGTTGTGGATAAATAAAATATGTTTTCTTTTGCCAATTTAATCCCTTTTTGTTGGTGAGGTAGGCGAGAAGTTATAGGTTATCTCCAACGAGTTCAGAATTTACATTAGTCAATATACGAAGCTATTAGCATAAAGGATGTGTCACATCTCTTTTTTTTTTTCTCTCAATAGACATTGGCCATAGGACGGTTCAACTAAAATCCAAATCTGTGGGAATCAGGGATAAATTATTTCTTCACTTAATTATATTGTAAGTTTTTGACAGAAAATAAAGCAGAATGGAACTCTCGCTTTCTGACAAAAAGTTAATGCTACAGTGAACCAAAATTGAAATATATTTAAAATATGTTAATGGAGAATATCATGAAGATACTCACAAGATAATAAAATAAAAATATTATAAATTATTGTTTTGAATATTGGATTTATTTGCCAAATAACTAAAAAATAAAAGAACTTATATTTTAAGAGAGAGAGAGAGTAAAGAGAGAAAAGAAAAAAAATAGAAGAAAAATGAATTTTGGTTAGATTGTTAGTTTTGGTATTTTTTTAGCTACTGAACTTAAATTCCTTTGAATATTTCCAATCATTTTAATATTTACACTAAAATAATTTATTTAAATTATTTAGTAATAACTAATTTTATGAATGTGTATTTAGTTTGAGAAACCATGTCGACTCTCCAATTGAAATATTTTCATAATTTATGTGAGTTTGATTTCATTTTTTTTTTCACATCTCTTAAATTTGACCGCTTAATCCGCACAGAAAATGCTTAAATTATAATGAGTTTCTTAAATTTTATCTTTTTATTTTCTTTAGCTGATAAAAAAAAACTAAAAAGTATATTATAGTGGTCCACTCAGCTATGTGTTTGTGGACTACGCACACACTGCAAAAACACAGAAAAAACGATTTTTATTTCACTACTACTATTACTGATTGTTACACATTTTGTGGGATTCACTCATAGTTTTTCTTAAAAACTCCATTAAGGATCTGGGATAATTATATTGTGCTCTTAATCCCCACACTACATTAGTTCGATGGAATCGAACTATCCACACCTCCGGTTTATAAGCATCGTCTTATTTCGTGGAATGGTCTCTACGTCATTGGACCGACGCCTATTTGATGGTCCAGTAGCGTTGGAGGTTTCTTATGTTGGTGTATTCATACACCAGTGGGCCAATACTCAGACGAAGTCCATATTCATATTTACTCTCCCGCCAAACACATCAAGTCCAGTATACAAAGGAGCAAACAGTCCAAAGCTGCAAACAAAGGATTAACGACAAAAGAGTGTAGGAGAAAGCAACATTGGCTCTTATTTAACCAATCTAAACTTTTTTTATCCATTACTTAGTTTTTAATGTTTTGTAAATGTTAAGCAAGAAAATATTGAGTATTTTTTCTTGTCATTGTCTTTCTTTCACATCTTAATCACTTACCAACAAGAAATCTGACTTTTAAGGCGTAAATGTTCTAGCAGGGTTCAATATAGCTGTGGTTGGCTAAACTTTGGTGATGGACTTGCTGTCTCAATTTGAATAGTCGTAATTGTGTAAGTTGTCAGAGACAAATATAACATATATATTGATGCATAGAGAAAACATATATAGCTATATATTTGAAGTGTACAGAACATATCTTAACATGTAGTAATTTTACACGTGCATATGTGTATTAAACATGCATATTACATACTATAGTTTTTATTGATTTGCTTGGATACAACTATAGACGAAGGTCTATATAACTGTGTTTATGACTGTGTGGAAATAGCAGAGCGTTGGGAAATGTCACGGAAGATCATGCTTCCAATTTCATCACTCGTTTGCTCTTCTTCTCCATCTACTTCTACTTCATCTTCGTCCTCGTCCACATCCCACAGAAACCTTGCGTAGGAAGCTTGCACGTAGCTGAACCATTATATTGTTATATCATAATGTCTTAATAAGTTAAATAATTATCCTTAAACTGTAATATGGTTGTATAAAGTAGATCTTGCAAAATTACCAATCTTCGGGGGACATTTGGGCAGCTTGTTGGAAATAGGAGTGTGCTCTTTTACGATCACCGTGGTTTTGCAAAATGAGATCGGCGTACAGCGAGAGAACGTTACCATCGTTGGTGTTCCCCAAAATCGCTCTCTCACAGTACTCTTCTGCTTTCTTCATGTCTCCTCTCACCTGTTCATCATATACACGTATATATTACATATATCTATGAAAGATGGCTGTATTCCAAGTTTACAAAAAAAGAAAAAGATGGCTGTATTCCCTGAAACTAAACATGATTTTTGTTTTTAAATTTTGTTACACTGTTCACAAATATCCATGCAATACATACTTTACAGGTGGATGAATTTCTACTAAAATCATGTATAAAAGAAACATTACAAAAACGGCTAAGAACTACCTTTTTTTTTTGAAAAAATTGCTTGACCAAATCTATACTCAACTTCTTACCTCTTTCAGAAACTTGGCGTAGTTCCCGGTCAAAAGAGAGTTTCCAGGATTCAAGTTGATCATCTCCCGGTAATACACATCGGTGGCGTCCTCACTTCCACCGCCGTCAACGCCGCTTCCACCGGCACCGCTTCCCGTACATATCTTGCCACCGCTGCTTCCCATACCGTCGCCACCACCACTCACAAGAGTCTCAAGACGATCATCATCACTAACCTTCTCTCCTAGTCCAAAGCTCGAGAATAGCCTCTCCCTTAAAAAGGTCGACGAAGGATCTAAGATCTTTCTCCGGTAAGCTGTTCCATGGGTAGAACTTTCATCTAAAGATGACCTGCGTTGCCTGCTTGATCTTACGTTATTGCCCTCCTCGTGTTCGTTGTTACTTGATTTAAGAACAGTACTGTCCTTGTGCTCAGAGAGAGTTTGGTGCAACAGCTCCCCTGTGTGTCCGTCTATGGACTTTGAAGAGAGAATAGACAACGATCTGTTTCGGCGTTGGAGCTGTGACTCGGGCTCCGGAGATGATTCTCTCGAGCAAAGCCACGATTTCAGTATCGGAGTAGATGTGCTTCTCAGTAACATGATGATCACTCGGTTAATTACAAATATGTTTTATTTTGAAAGACTCTATTAAACTAACACCGTTCATGAGTCTCTTGATAAATAATAAGTCGTACCTAGTAGGGTCTTTATATAATGGTAAGCCGCATAATTAATTTTTTAGACTAGTGTAAAGATAAGTGTATGTTATTGGTCTCAAGTCGACACCAGCCAAGAGAAAAACAATGAAAGATTATTCTACGAGACCATAGATTCATAGATAAAGATCGCAGAAAACCCTTGGCCTCTGATACAACGACACGTTGACTATAACCACATGGGCAAATGTGGAACCTACATTTCACCCTTTTGTCCCCATCAGTACATAGTTTCTTACAGAAAAAAAACTGACGGTGCTGGGTGAAGCAAGAGATAGAGACAAATACTAAATGTAACTGTCAGCTACAGTGCTAATCTCAGATCGAGACAATGCTCGACACGTTTTTTTAGATTTTAGCTGGCGAATGGAGACGTTATACGGCAAGCGGTGAGAGATGAGAGATCTGAGTGCTTCACATTCATCATCACTCTCATGCTTTTATCAACTGGCGGGGGGCTCTTTCTTCATTTGTCAATTCTCACAGATAAATCATGATCTGAGATAGTGATGGTGCAAGTTTGGGAATCGTTACGGTTTAGGAATGACTGATTAATTGTGATAAGATGATGAGTGTCAGTGTGCGTTTCCCTTGGGATCCTCATTTACAGAAAACTGTGATGGGTGGGCCAGATTAATCACATGGTCTTCAGCTTTTCAATTCGAGGTCCGTCTTTCGGATTTCCATTTTTTCTGAGCCTAGCCCTAACAAAGAACACATTAGAGCACCCTCAACCCACATACCCCATTTAGGTCTCTTATTTTTTTTTAATGTAATTTAATTGTAAAAGTGACATAAGAGACCCGGTTAAGAGATCCGCAAATTTACATGCTCCAATGCGGGTCTCTTAAAAAGGGTTTTTAAATTATTTTTTTTTAAAGTAAATTTCAAATTTTGATTTATTAATTTTTATTATTAAACTTAAAACATTTTATTAAAACATAGTAAAAGGTTACATCTAAAACATTTATTTTAAAATAAAAACATAAAAACAAAGATTAGTAAAAACCGATAATAATTTGACTGAAGCATACTGAGTGTCTGTCTATCACGAAATCAGATATTGTCTTCATCACATCCAAATTTACGCCATACATGTTCAACCAAATCAGCTTTCAGTTGTTCATGCTTCTGTCTATCACGAATCTTTGTTCGAACACCCATCCTATTACCGATATGTGAAGGCATCGTGGAGTACGCGAGGTCAACATGTGAACTTCTGTTGTCTTCTCCTTGTTGAAACTCCGAGACATCATATTGAGTGTATCCTTCTCGTTCGTCTTCAACTATCATATTATGGAGTATGATACACGCTCTCATAATCTTTCCAACTTTGACTTTATCCCAAAAGAGTGCGGGGTTTTTAACAATAGCAAAACGAGCTTGCAAGACTCCAAAAGCCCGCTCGACATCTTTTCGGGCAGCTTCTTGCCGTTGAGCAAATAAAACCGCTTTCGGCTCTTGTGGTAGTGGAATAGATTGGATAAAAGTTGCCCATTTCGGGTAAATCCCATCGGTGAGATAGTAAGCCAAATTATACTCTCTTCCGTTGACAGAGTAAGTGACTTGCGGAGCTTGACCTTTTATTATGTCATCAAAAACAGGGGAGCGATCAAGAATATTGATATCATTTAAGGTACCTGGGGCTCCAAAAAAGGCATGCCATATCCAAAGATCATATGAAGCAACCGCCTCCAGAACGATGGTTGGTTTCCCCGAGCCACGAGAATATTGTCCTTTCCAAGCGGTGGGACAATTCTTCCACTCCCAATGCATACAATCAATGCTTCCTATCATCCCGGGAAAGCCACGATATTCTCCAACATCAAGTAAACGTTGAAGATCTGATGGTGTTGGTTTTCTTAAGTACTCATCGCCGAACAAATTAATGATTCCTTCCACAAAATTCTCCAAACAAGACCGAGTTGTAGTTTCAGCAAGGCGGAGATATTCGTCTACCGCATCAGCCGCA
The DNA here is from genome assembly GCA_932364175.1 of Eruca vesicaria subsp. sativa. Taxonomy (NCBI): domain Eukaryota; kingdom Viridiplantae; phylum Streptophyta; class Magnoliopsida; order Brassicales; family Brassicaceae; genus Eruca; species Eruca vesicaria. The sequence goes on from CAKOAT010131266.1 coordinate 41,306, forward strand.
CTACCATATGCCAATAAACGAATTGCTGCTGTACACTTCTGAAGTGGAGAGAAGCTAACTCTTCCAAGAGCATCTCTTTTTTCTCGAAAGAATTCAACTTGACTGGAGAGTCGATCAACAATGTGTGTGAACAATGTCTTGTTCATTCTAAAACGTCGTCGGAAAAACCTTTCAGGATACGTCGGAGTATCACTGAAATAATCATTCCATAAACGTACATTGCCTTCTTCACGATTTCTTTCGATATAAGCTCGTTTGTTTTTCTTCTTTTGTTGAACTTGATTAGCACGAATGGTAACATTTTCAAGAACTTTATCGAAAACTTGATCAAAACGTTGATCAAAAAACTCATCAAACGCATCATCAAGAGTATCATCATATGATTCTTCATCAAAGGTGTCATCATATGATTCTTCTTGATTGTTTTGAGAAGAAGAGGAAGCCATATTGGTGAGAGTGTAGAGTTTTTGGTAAGAGAGTGAAGAGTAAAGAGAGTGAAGAGTGAAGAGTTTTTGGTATGAGAGTAAAGAGAGTGAAGCAAAGATATATAGAAGTTGAAAACATTATACAAGACAAAGATATATATAAAGAAAAGCATTATACAAGACAACACAAGTATGGTCCGTGACTATACAAGACAACACAAGTGATGGTCCTTGACAACTTTACAAGACACCACTCAACAAGATACAAGACAACAAGTATGGTCCGTGACTACACTTTTCTCTGTTTGATACAAGACAGCAAACAAGACAATACAAGTGATGGTCCTTGACTCCTTTTACTTTGTGTCCGTGACTCCTTTCTTGTAACCTGTATTAAGAAAAGAGAAGACAGAGAAACCAACATCAAACATGATATATACAAGAGAAATCAACTTTCAAGCAAGACATGGGAACATGAAACTTAATTATATATATATTAAACAAGAGAAATATCACCATTACAATAGAACTGAAACATGAAACAAAGACAGGGAACTAAACTTAAAGAAACATGAAACAAGAGAAACCAACATTAAAACATACTTCAACATGAAGCAAAGACTTAATAAAATCCTAGAATTTAAATCACATCCGGGAACAACTCCTTAATTAAACTATTCTTCATAGTTTCTTCGAAATCAGGTAGGGGATTCTTTTTTCCAAGGAGCCTCTCTAGAAGCTTCATCTTCAGCTGCTTGTCCTTCCTGTCCAAGTCCTCTTTCTTGATTGACCACATTGTGTGAAACTGCTCCAACTCTTGCACATCTACCTCCGGTTTCTTCCCACGGGCTTTTGCAGCCTTAACTCCAATGGGACGGCTGGTCCCTTCATCACCTTCCTCACAGCTCGGACCGTCCTCAGGCCTCTTTCTTTTGGAACTTCCTTGAGGTTGACTCAAAGAAATATCACGCCATTTTTGGTCATGTCGAAGCTCCTTCCAAGCATGCTCCATTTTAAACTTCTTTTTGTAGTTGGTCTCGAAAATTGTGTGGGCATTTTCGAGAACATTAATGTCGTTTTCCCCACTGCCTCTCTCTCGGACTGCCGCTTCATATGCTCCGACAAACTTGCATACCAAGTCATTCATCTTGTGCCAACGCTGCTTACAGTTCCCCGCCTCTCTTCTCTGATCAATCTTAGGACTAGCACAGTAGTATGTTGAAATCCTTTTCCAGAAAGCAATTCCTTTTTGTTCAGTCGATATAATGGGATCCTTGCTCGTATTAAGCCAAGCACTGATGAGGACTATATCTTCAGTTGGCGTCCATGCTCGCCTTTCTTTACGCTCGGCAGCAATGTTTGAGCCTTCAGCTGCTTCTGTGTGAGAGAAAGAAATAGGAGAAGACTCTTGTTGACTTTGAAGAAGATCAACAAAATTAAAAGGCATAAAAGGATTGGGATCCATATCGGAATGTTTAAGAAGGAAAGTTTAAACTGAGGAAAGGAAGGCGAGTTTAAACAAAGGAATGAAGGCTAGTTAAATAGAAGAGAGAAAGCTAGAAGAGATTCCAAGAGAAGGCGCATTCATCACACACACAACCACAATGACTTGACCTATAGCTAATTCATTAATCTCAATTTATGAGATTGTTTGGAAGAGAAGAGAGAAAAGCAAAGGCTAAACGCATTCATCACACAACCACAACGACTTGACATATAGCTAACTAATTACTCACAGTTAGGCATTGAGCCAATATCTAACTTATTAATCACACAAACGATAGACAAGCAAGGATTCAGAGCATAGGTTCACTTTTCTATCTACCCATCAGTTATATTTATTACCGTTGTCAACCATAATCTTAAAGTAACTACCATTAATGACACTCAACCACAGAAGCTAATTCGGAAGAGAAAGAGTAACACTAACCTCATTTGATATTGAAGTCGGAAGCTTGATCCCTCCTCAGCTATCAACCCACAGGACATGGCAAAAGGACATAAACCAAAAAAAATTAAAGATCAGAAGGAAGCAAAATAAACCTAAACCGAGCACAATCATCAAAGAGAACCCAAATCATAACAAACAACACAAGATTGTAGTTTTATCTTTTAAAACCTAAACCAAGCAGATTCAACAGACTAAACATTATAAAAATTGATAAATTATCAACAAACATATCACAAAGAATTGAAGAACAAGAAACAGAAGCTTTACCTGTTCGATTCTCGGACAGACACCGAGAGATAGCTCTGTCGCCGTCGTGAGAGAGCTCTGTAGCCGTAGAAGAGCATCACACCTACAGACAAATAAATGTTCCGATTAGAACAATATACTAATCTAAGATTTCTTTTGGTTTAAGAACAAAACATTGGAGATATACCGGTCCTTCGCCGTCGAGGAGAGAATCAACATGCATCAAGAGAGAGAGAGAGATTCGAGAGGGAGAGAATCAACATACACCGAGAAGGAGAGAATCAACATGCATCAAGAGAGAGAGAGATTCGTTATCAACATGCATCAAAAGAGAGAGAGATTCGAGAGGGAGAGAATCAACATACACTGAGCCACTGAGAGATGTGGTTCCGTCTCGTCTCCGGTCGACGGAGAGACGGAGTACCGGCGTTACACCGAGGAATCACAGAGGCGATTTTCTATCGCCTTCTCGGACACAAAGGAAAATGAAGAGATTTCGAGAGAGAGAGAAAGAACAGAACACAAAAAAAAAACCACCGCTCCTCTCTCTTCTCTTTACACAACACGTGTCCTAAAATACCGTATGCCCAAAACACAATTAAACATACGCCTCTTCCTTTTAATTTGGTTTTTTCTTTTCCTTTAATGCATAATTAACTAAGAGACAGCTTAAAGACGAGCGTTAATGCTGCTCTTATCCCTCTTTATGCTAACCAATAACATATCATATCAGGCCTTAAAATGGGCCGTTAAGTTCCCAGATTATATCTTTCGTTTCTACTTTACAGGCCCAAGTCGAATATGTTTTCCACCACAATCAATTGTTGGTGGTCCACTGATTTTATAGAAAAAATGACATTAGATACAAAAAAATGATCCATTCAATATCAATCTTGGCAAGGTACCAATAGCTATACGGTCAAAGGTTAGTAGTACATTTTGGTATATGTATTGATCTGTTCATTCAGCCATATCTTTGAAAACTCAATTTTTGTTTGAATTTGGATAATAACCTTTTAATTAATTACCATAAATGTATTTAGGTGGATAAACAAAATTTAGTAAAATACGAATGTAAGAAATAATGATTTCTTTTTAAAATTTTTAACTAGTGTCAAGTGTCAACACAATATGATTTAAGTTAAAAAATGTAAAGTATGCATGTGTGAGTAATAAATTAATATTATTTAGTAGTTTTAACTATTGTCGGCGCCGTATGTTTGCCATATTAAACATATCAAATATGTAAATAACTTAAAAGCTTCATATTTAAAATAAAAAAAATTGTAATTTACAAAAAAAAAAAGTAAAATAATTGTAGTTGGATTTTTTTGTTTAATTGCTGAAAATAATAGGAAAGAGTGAGATTTGTATAGTTCCTTTTCCTTCATAAGTTGTTATTTTATTTCATAAGAAGATACATTTTTTGAAAAGATAATACTTTTTTCAACTTGTTTACAAACAAGAAAATTGGATTTCATTACTTTTGTTCATCCCATTGAAGGGAAACTCCATAAATGTCAACAAAGAAAAGATACTTTTGTGTAAGGAAAGAGAGGAAAGGGTGGAGAGAAAGAGAGGGGTATGATGGTAAAGTGGGACAGACGGGGCAGCTTATAAAAAGGAGACAGAACTTTCACACAAACATGCACTCACCATCGTTACCACTTCAGACGAAACTCTCTCAGAGAAAAGAAAAAAAAATCAATAATTTATCCCTCGATTAAGGTAATATATCTCTCTCTCCTTTTTACCAATTTCTCTCATTGATCCGACGAAGTTGTGTTCTTTGTGGAGTCTGATCCGAAGAGCAATAATCTCTTATTAGATGACTATGAACAACTCATCCAATAGTATAGTATGATCCGATTTCGGTCAGAATTATGATTCTCTGTCAGAATTCGCAAAACGTCGTTAATGAGAGAGATGATCATCTGAAAATTCTGTAACAACTAATATGTTTGTTGTTAGTGTTTATAGTTCAATTATTTTATTCTTTGTGTGTTTTCTGATCATCCAACTGTGTTGTTGTATTTGATTTTTAAAATTTGGTTTCTTATTTAGAGTTATATGTTTCCTCGATCTCTCTGCACTTGTGATTTCTTTTTATTTTGTACTAGTATAATGTGATATCAAATAGTGTTCCATCTTGTGGTGTAAATGATTGATTTGAGCCTTAAGATTTTAGTCCTTAAAGACAAGATTTTGAAGCTGATTTTCATGTTATTACTGATCAATGCTGAAATGATTTTTTAGCAGAAGGAAAAATGCCCAAGGAGAGAACAGTGCCAAGCAAGAGGACCAGAGTGTCACCATACCCTCTTCGCTCTTCAAGGACTCAGAGAGAGATCAAACTTGAGTCGGCTATCCAGACGCAAGGCCCATGCCAGTGGGAGGATATTCGGTGTGTCATCTGCCTGGAACCCCCACATAATGCTGTCCTCTTGAAGTGCTCTTCCTTCTCCAACGGATGCCATACCTATATGTGCGACACCAGCCGTCGTCACTCCAACTGTTTCAAGCAATACCGCAGAAAAAACAGGAACCGCTTTACCAAAGCCATTAGCTGTACTAACTGCAGAGGAGAGGTTAACGAGACGATCAAGGTGTCGGCTGCAAGGAGATATTTCAATGCTAAACCGAGAGCCTGCGCTTTTGACGGTTGCACCTTCTCGGGGACTTATACTCAACTTGAGAAGCACTTGAAAGCTTATCATCCTCGTTTCACCAAACCATTGGTCGATCCCGAGAGACAGCGGGCGTGGGAAGAGATGCAGAGAGCTGATGAGTACACTGAAATCATGACTGCAGCGGGTCTTACTCTTGCGCATCATAACATCCCCCCGGTGGATCATATGCATCATCATCAGTTTCCTCCTCATTCGGTGATTCAGCTCAGCGTCAATGAAGTGGTACGGAACTATTTCTTTGCTGCTTCGCCTCTCATGCCAACAAGAGTGGATATTCAAGCCATGGCCATAGTTTCCAGTTGGACTCCGTCCTGAAGAATTCAAAATTTTGAATGTTTGTTCAAAGTTTTTGATGTTTAATAGCTTTTTGTTGATGTCTCAATAGCATCGTCCCTGATGTATAACTTATTTAGGTTATCATATATGCAGCGGTTTCAACCCAAAAAGATAATAAAGTTAATATATATGATAAAACAATAATGCAAGAAGAAATCATCAAACCCTTTTATCAGTTTATGTAACTAAACTAAGTCTAGTTGTAGATTAAAGAGAAGGTAAGCTTGGTTGCCTTAAAGTACTGTGACTTGCCTTTCTCCAGACAAGGTCACGCTCAACCTCTGCATTTCAGAATAGAAATCAAAACATCATATACTTATCTCCCTCCTTGAAGTGGTCATACATATGGTGTTAATATGCTTAGAGCAAGACATACCTCAAGGGCAACCAACCAAATAATTATCATGTAGTCGGCAGGAGAGCAGAAAATAAAATAAGGTGTGATAACAGTCAGACAAGAATCATAAGTCTCTAATATTCCCACAATCACACTAACATTTGTTCCTCTCAAGAAATTCTATATCGAGCATCGTCCTGGTAAACTAATAGCAATCAAACTCAAATCAGGAGCTATCTGATGAATTGATCCATAAAAGGGTAATGGAAGATACATGGAGATCAGAACAACAAACAATGTGGTTTAGGCTAGCATATAACTTAATCTAGTCTCTCTGAGTAACATTTTTATCATATGATCCAAACAAAGAAGAAACTCGGATTATAGTTCCTCTTTCTCGTGACCAGTTGCAATATATATATATAGGTGTGATCACTCACATCTTCGACTCACGCTGGACCGGAGTTAAAACAAAATCAATCCTATTTACCAAAACCTGATCTAACAGCATTGACGTCTCTAACTTAAACAATGCCATTCAGAATCAAAGACAATCAAATCATCCGGTGTGGATCGATCGAGATCTGCAACTTACCTGGAGCGGAGCCGATTCGGCGAGAGAAAACATATAATTAAGTGGAATATTGCGAGATTGATTTCAGATTTGCTTCTCCACATGATGATGATAATTGAAGTATGCTTTTGACCTACGACTTGGCCCGTGCAAAGTTTTTAGTACGTGCCAGGTTTTCCCGCATTTTTGTATTCCAAAATTCAAAAATAAATCTTTTTTTAATTGAATTCGACGTGTACAAAAAACATTTATTGAAAAACAAGAGAGATTCTATAATAATTTATCCATTTTGAATTAACTAATCTGTGACGACCTCTCAAAACTCAGTTAGACGAAAACAATTTTACTAAAACAGAATTAACAACTGATACTCCACTGTACTACCAAATGATCATTAGTTAATAAGCTGTGTAAAAATATATTAAATTAGATAGTAAAATTACATTTTATTATGTAAATCTTGAAACAAAATTACATTACAATCAACCAGTCTACTATATATGATGATCCCGTGCATTGACATTAATTAAACCAAAAGGTAACTAGTAACATTCTGGTCTCATCATCATCATCCTCGGAGTGTCCTAACCGCCACTAGCCTGACGTCATCGATAACCGGACCACATAGCGAGCCAGAGTGATCATTCTTCATATGGTAAAACGTGCTAAGGAAAGTGACACGAGTCCTCGCTGACACAGCCTTAAACACAAGCCTTCCCCGTTTAAACCCGCCTTTACCCTTAGACGCATACTCCACCAGGACCTTGCTCCCTCCAGCGAACGCCTCCACTGCCATCGGTCCCTCGCAAGCGTCTCTCGCGTCTCCCACGTTGAAAGTTAGGGCGTAGAATTTGTTGAGTGACGTCCTCACGATCTGGGTAACGGCACTCTCTTTGCCTCCAACAAGCTCTATGGCTCGGTGTCCCTCAGGGACGAAGAAATGGGCCTTGTCCACGTACTTGACGGCTTTAAGAGACTCGATCATCCAACCTGGCAACGGGCTGTTGTCGTCCTCGATGAAAGGTGGTATCAGTACTCCCCATTTTGCCTTGGGGAACACGTAAGGTCCTTCTTCAAACTTCCCGTTCTTTATCAGATTATCTGGGAAAAAAAAACATATCAATCAACAACATAGGTTTCGGATTTTACTCTTAACAAAAAAAAAATATATATATATATATATATGACTTGTTTCTGGTTTACTTACTTCCGGAGAATCTGGGAGGGAACAAAGCCTTGATAGCAACGGCGTCGATTAATGGTCCACAAGCCGGGTGCTCCTCGTGACCAGGGTTGTGGATTCTGATCTCTATTTCAGGTCCACCAGCTTTAAAAGCCCATGAGTATGAGTCCCAGCCATCGCTACCGTACATGGTCTGGATAGGGATGACACCGGACTCATGCGTTACGGAGATGTTGAGCCGCTCATCCTGAGCGCAGGTCCGAGCGGCGCTGAACGTGATCGAGTATAGACGCCCTGATCGGACGGATATTTTCTGGGAGATTGAGGCCTCGTTGCCTAGTCTGACGGCTGAGGAGCCTTCCGGTACGACCAGAACCATATCGTCTTGTTTCTGACCAGCTTTAATGTACTCCACGAAACCGTTCATGTCCCAGTGAGGTACGGCGGCTCGTTCCTTTACAACGGATCCTTTGAGTTGGGACGGTTTAGGACCCATCTCGAAATTACCGTTTGGTAATAAACCTGAAACCACCAACCATTAAAAGTTTCTAAGTCAGAGTTTTGAACTTAACAAGGAATAATATGTGTTAGTTGATGAGCTTTGGAATTACTACCATCGCTGATGGGAACCGATCCAAGGACGTTGGAAGAAACACATAGTAGAGCTAAGAGAAGTATAGCTTCTTGATACATTGTGGATAACCTTGGTTGAGAGATGGACTATCGAAAATGTTGAATAATATGTGAGAGAGTGGTGAAAGATAGGGGGTTTTTATGGGTTTGAATTTATAAGAATAACACTGGTTTTGACGATAACAACGAGAATGCCACTGGAAGCATCCTCATGGTTTCTGTTTGTCAGATGCTACGTAGACACATACAGCTAGCTCAGGAAACATTGACTTCATGATCAGAAATTCGGTTTCTTCGATGCATTTTTTTGGTTTCCTTTAACATGAGTTATATTATTTTGATCTCGATTGTTTCAAATACATTTCAGACCAATAATGCCATGATTAGGAAAATAATTGAAATAATGTTATCTTTGAGATGCATTGACCATTGATCATTAGCCTACTAAATACTTATAGCCTATGTAGTTATGTATGTTTTTATGTTTTCGTATATAAGGCAAAAATAACCATTAAGTTATACTGCCACGAATATTTACGTGGTGTTTTGAGGAAGATTGGAAGAAGAAAAAAACATATTAAAAGATGAAGTCAAAATGAATCAATGATATAGTAATGTAAAATAATGATCACATTCCAATGAACACGTGAAGAGGGGCAGGTTGTCTTCTGGTGCAGGCACGACTGCCGACTTTACCGCATTAGAAGGCTCCATCATTAAGATTCCATATATCCCAAAATGTTGGAATCCCCTATATATTAATTGAGTAACATTTGAAAAGATGTAACCTCAATTTTGTATTAATTAAAAAAGGTCACAATGCATAGGTGTCATTCAATTAGGTAGTCAATTAGATTCAATTGAAAAATAAGTAAGTCCAAATTGGATTTTTATAGGTTGCTAGACACATTAGTTAGTCAAACTATATGATATAATGATATGATATGCTATTTTCTTTCCATAAATAAAACCTACGGAATTACCATAAATGACTAATATATATATGACACTTAATGATTGTTCCCTAAGATATAATTACTATTTTATTTTATTTCCATAAATAAAACCTACGGAATTACCATAAATGACTAATATATATATATATATATGACACTTAATGATTCTAATAATAAATATTTGATAACAGTTTATATATCCTCCATCATTTTTCTTTAATTTTATATTATTAAAATAAATTAAACAATCAAATTAGCTATATAATTAAACTTTAGATTTTTTCT
>CAKOAT010131266.1:51021-72467 GCA_932364175.1 Eruca vesicaria subsp. sativa
GAAACGAGAATAAATAACTAAACTATTAAAATTATTATGTTAAAAATTAATGATCAATAGTTTAACATTTTATTATAAAAAGATATACATGATTTTAAAACCATATAAGTAAAAAGTATCATTCAATAATAAAACAAATATATATATACAGATTAAACTATATACCATATAAGATTACATAAATATTTTAATTTCAAAAAATTTCATTAAATTTTCAAGAACATTTATAATTATAAACTTATTAAATTTTTCACATTGAAATTTTTTGTTATCAATGATTTAAATATCTTAGTTCTTTTTTTAAATTTTATATTTTTAAAAGATATTAACAATCGATAATATGGTTATTTTTGGTATATACCATACAAACCAAATGGATGTGATTTTATAAAAACCATAGGATTTGGATATGGTTTGATTTATAATCGATTAAACTGAAACATGTAAATATGTATATATTTGAGTTGAACTATAATTATAATTTGTAAATAGCTAACAATTTATTACAACTAAGACTTCTTATTTTGATCTTTTGCTTTTTTAACAGTAACTAAAATGAAGTAAAGATTATAAATTTGATGAACAACAATTAGTTGAAATTCTTTACAACTTGTTTTTATCTTTAAACAAACAAAGTTGTGTTCAATCGAATACATATTGGTTTGATGAACACTAAATATGGAATAATATAAACACTTTTCTTTCATGCTTCTGTTTTGTTTTTTTTTTTTCAAAATTTAAAATTTAGTGTTTTGATATTAATTCTAGATTTGATCATTTTATTAGATGATAGAAGCCTTTTTTGTTTTTTATTCTTTTATTTAAATATATAATATTTTTTGATAAATGACTTTGTGACAATATGACTCTAAATATGATCATATTATATATTTGTATAATATATAATATGATCTCAAACTAAATAATTATGTTTTTTGGTATAAAATTGAATAAACTGAAAACCGATGGTATATAAACCAAATCAAACTGAAGTACATATAGATTTAGAATAGTAGTTATATTTTAATGATCGAAATATCAAAAAATCGAGCCGAACCGAAACTCGATATCCGGATTGAACACCTCTAATCCGAATGAAACCGAACTATTGTTTCATATTTAAAAACATAATAAAATAATAGTTTCATCTCGCGCAAGGCGCGGGTCTTATCCTAGTTAGTATACTAAAGTCCCAACACATCCGATCCTTCAATTAAACTAGCTACTAGAGACATGTACATTTTAATATTGTTACCAATAATATCACAATTATGTAGAAACTATCACTTTGTAATGGAAAATGCATCTGCAAATTAAGAAAAAAAATGTGCAAGGGATTAATCACACAATACAACACATTTGATATGCGAATGAGATTGTTGTGTCAGAAGTTTTAGTAGATAGGGAACATTAAGATCTTTGATTATAGGTTGCATGAGCATATATTACGACGACAATAGTTGGAGAGAAGCACGTGCACGTGAAAGTTTGACTTGTCGTGATTACAAAGCGAAGATTTTATCGATAACTGTGCTAACGTATACGTAACACTAATGCGAAATAGCTGGAAGTAGAAATAGTAAATAAAAATAAATAAAAGATCAAAGAATCGGGAAATTTGAATCCAATGTAGATGGAACAAGAGTCAGTCGCGCTACCATTGAGCCACTGATCCTTGGCACTGAGATGACTCGAATTAAGTGGAAGGAAATCCCCACAGCATAGGAACTAGGAGGGTAATTTGTCGTTAGTGTCTAAAGGAAGATAAGAGGATGATCATTGGCAAGAGCAGAAAAAGATGGATTTGAGGAGAAATGAAAAAGCATGGTCATTGGTCATGTCTTCATATGTCCTAGTGCTTGACAGTCCAGGGTAATCGAGGATAGCTTCCTTGAGTTTAAATTGAATAGTTGTTGATATATGTAGTCGTGCACAAAAAAAAAAGAGAGTTGATATATGTAGTTAGCTACTATTGTATGTGGTGTTAGAAAGTTGCATCTCATCTCCAAGTAACGAATATGTATATAGAATTGGGCTCATTATCTACAAGTTGAGCCACCAAATATTTCTTATTTCAAAACGTTTTGGGTTTCTTTGGGCTTGCTTACATTATTATCGGGCTTTGCAAATAAAATCCCATCATGACTGAATAATTACTAGCTTTCACGTGCTTTGTAATCCATTCGCGGTTGATTATTAGGATCCTGTAGAAGGGGCTTTCAATTTTTTGAGCAACATTAGTCGATCGAATCTAGTTACAAGGGCCACAAGCGCAAATTAAAAGAAAAAGTTATGAAGGACAAAAGGGCAAATAGTATATTTTGATGGTTGATAGTTGATAGAAGCATACAAAAGTAATTAACATTTATTGGACTAGTGGACTGTCCGAAAAGCCGTCTTTTATCCAACCTCTCCTGGGAAGACTCCCAATCTCTCTATATCTCTTCTCCCTATAATTTAAATTTTCTTTTTCTTTTTAAAAAAAAAAGTCTGATCAGAGAAGGAAGGAACCAATCATGGAGACAACGACCACTCCTCTTCTCGCCGGCCGATGCGGGTGGCTCCGGCGTCGTCTCCGCCTGAAAAACCCACTTTCCTCTGAACTGTCCGGTGCCGTGGGGGATCTGGGAACCTTCATCCCCATAGTCCTAACCCTGACTCTAGTCTCCAATCTGGATCTCTCAGCGACTCTCATCTTCACAGGATTCTACAACATCGCCACTGGCCTCCTCTTCGACATCCCTATGCCCGTCCAGCCCATGAAATCCATCGCCGCCGTCGCCGTCTCCGAGACCCCCCACCTCACTCCTTCTCAGATAGCCGCCGCCGGAGCATCCACTGCCGCCACTCTCCTCCTCCTTGGCGCCACCGGAGCCATGTCTTTCCTCTACAACCTCATCCCTCTCCCCGTCGTACGTGGCGTCCAGCTCTCTCAGGGTCTTCAGTTCGCCTTCACCGCCATCAAATACGTCAGGTACGATTACGACACTGCCACTCTCAAGCCCTCTTCTTCTCCCCGTTCCTGGCTCGGCCTCGATGGCCTTATCTTGGCTCTTGCTGCTCTGCTCTTCATCATTTTGTCCACCGGCTCCGGCAGCGACAGAGACTCCGCCGGAGATGGAGATTTTGCAGAGAGTTCCAGCAACGAGACACAATCTCGGCGGAGGAGACTGCGTCTTCTCTCTTCCATTCCATCTGCGCTGGTCGTCTTCCTTGTCGGGTTAGTGCTCTGTTTCATACGCGATCCATCCATTTTTAAAGACCTTAAATTTGGTCCATCCAAGTTCAAGATTCTCAACATCACTTGGGAAGATTGGAAGATCGGGTTTGTAAGGGCCGCGATTCCTCAGATTCCACTCTCTGTGCTCAACTCTGTCATCGCTGTCTGCAAATTATCTAATGACTTGTTCGACAAGGAACTATCAGCTACTACAGTCTCCGTCAGCGTTGGTGTCATGAACCTAATCGGCTGCTGGTTTGGAGCGATGCCGGTTTGTCATGGTGCTGGTGGGTTAGCTGGCCAGTATCGGTTCGGCGCAAGGAGTGGTTTGTCGGTTGTCTTTCTCGGTGTCGGGAAACTGGTGGTGGGTTTGGTGTTTGGGAACTCGTTTGTGAGGATTCTGAGCCAGTTTCCGATTGGAATACTGGGGGTTCTCTTGCTGTTCGCCGGGATCGAACTTGCCATGGCTTCTAAAGATATGAACACGAAAGAAGATTCGTTTATCATGTTGGTGTGCGCTGCTGTATCAATGACCGGCTCAAGCGCAGCCCTAGGGTTTGGGTGTGGAGTTGTTCTTTACTTGCTTCTCAAGCTAAGAACGCTAGACTCTTCCTCGATTGCTCTGTTTTCCAGGTCAAGTGATGGCTCGTCTGAAACAGCTTCTCCTGTGGCCTAACACCCGATTCTTCTTCTCTCAGTTGCTGGCTGGCTCAGCCTCAATTCAACCTGGCTCATTGTGTTTTTGCAGGTTGACCCTTATCGCTCTGTTTCTTTACGTGCTCACTTAATTTTATAATTCAAAGAGTGTATTGTTTCGATTGACACAAAGATGTTAAAACCATTAACCAATGTTTATATAATAAGATATGCATATAATTAAGGGACTTGGGATTGTTGACAAAACTCTAAACTAAAGAAAGCAGTAATAGAGCGCAACTCGGATCCCCTTAACAATTGTCTCTTCTACAAAGGATCATATCTGCTTTGGTAAATTGTACAATTGAATTTGGTGAACACATTATACTGATTACAACATATTTATATAAATCGAACTCTGGTGTTTTCATTACTTCCTTCAGATATTGAAATTTTCAAATTAAAGAGGATTTGATCATAACACTGTCTATTATCTTCCCTTTACCTCCTCTTTATGTTAACAGTCTTATTCAAAGATTTATCAGCGCAAGCTCCATATTTCATTTGCATTCGTCTACTGACAAATCTATTGAAATCGAATAAACAAACACTCTTTTTATTATTGAATGCTACTACAAAGTTAACGCAAAGTAAATTAATTTTATTAACGAACAATTCACTCACTCACTCACACCATTCCATGGTGAACCAGCTCCTCTAATCCTTTCCTCAGCCTCTCTGCAGCAGCTCTCATTTTTTCCTCCTTCAACCCTCCAAACGACACCCGCACATGCCCTGGACTACCGCTTGCACACCCCGGGATCACCACCACACCATGACGGTGAGCAAGCCACCTCACCACCTTGAAAGCATCTCTGTGTTCCTCTGGTAGCTTTGCCCATAGGTAAATCGCTCCTTCTCCTCCCTTAACATTCTCCTTCCTCAGAGGCTCAAGGGCGTCTTTCAAAATCTCCCTGTTCTTCACCAGACCCTTTACCCGTTCTGTTACCCACCCAGCATCTTCCTCCAGTGCGTATAAAGCCAGGCGCTGAGATATTATGGAGGCACATATTGGGATATTGTCTTGAATCTTTACAAGCTCTCTCGCAAATCCTTCCAAGTTCTCTGAGTAAGCTATCTGCGTGTAATAATATTAAAACGTTTCAATGATTGAAGATAAAACTCAAAATCTGGAAGCAAATATAGGATAGGGAACACACTCACATATCCAAGCCTCCAACCCATCATGCCATAGGTTTTAGAGAAGGAGAAGACGTTAACTATGTGGTCTCCCTCAACGCAGCAATGTTTTAAACCGTCATACATGAAATACCTGACCATTTTTCAAAAATCCCCTTATATACATTATGAAGGAAAAAAAGAACATTCAAATGAGTTGAGGAATTCACTCGTATGTGTTATCTACAATCAGCCAACACCCTGCATCTTTGCATATCTTTGAAATCCTCGTAAGAAGAGGTTCAGGGACATAGGTGCCGCTCGGATTACCAGGATTCACAATAGTTACAACCTTTGGGGTTGGTTTAGACTCAGAGAGTGTCCTCTCTAACCAGTCTGCCAAAAAAAAAGAGAGGCTCTCACGAGTCACAACTTCAAAGCTATTCATCAAAAGATGTGATTCAGAGAGAGTGAAGGAGGGTACCTGCGTCGGGATAGAGAGTCTCTGGATGGCCAGGACCAACGATGATGTTGGTAACTCCGGTCATCTGGAAGGCCATGTAGGCATTGAAGTAGTAGGGCTGAAACATGACAACTGAATCACCGGGATCGCTTAGTGTAAGAACAAGATTCACAAACGCCTGCATTTGATGCAAAGGAAAAAAACACAGAGTATGAGAGACTAAAAAGAAGAAGAAAAAGACCCTTTTGGCACCAAAGACGCGTGTATACCTGATTGGCACCTGCCGTAACCATCACTGCAGGATTAGCTAGCTTGTTTTCTTCACGTAGCTTTTTCTGAAGAGCCTTTCGAAGCTCGGGAATACCTTCATCGGATCCATAAGAGCTAACCGTAGGATCCCACACAAGCTCCTTGACCTTTTCTAGAGCCTTTTGAGGAGGCTGCCAATGCACCACTCCCTGCAATCACATGAGTTATGTGTTATATTTTAATTATACACCCATATTTTTCTAGAGGCAAACAAGAAAGACCTGAGCAAGAGACATGGGATTGTTCAACTCCGCCATTAGTTTCCGAATCTGCACGCAAAACCACCCCATCACAACCGTTTTTCACAAATAAAAAAAAAAAACAGAAACACAAACGCATTCCTAGTTAGAGGTTGACCTGAGCCATGACGGGCATATCTGTGCCCAGTGTTCTCCTCGAAAGCATCTCCAACGATCCCATTTCGATTTTTCTGCAACTAACTTGGGTTTTTAAGAATAACTCGCTAGGCACGTTTTCTTTATTAGCTTCGGCTTCTCCACCAACCCCTTGGCTTTTACTTTCATAGACCTTTTTCTCAACTGCCTCCTTTTTTACCATCTCCTCTGGACATTGGTGAATTATTGATCGACTTCCACTTTCCTCATTTTCAACATGCAATTTTGGCCCCTTTCTGTTTCTTTTTTTTATAATCCAATTTTTACTTTCATCTTTTTTTATAACTTTATTTTCAAATAAAATTACAATTTTACTCATAACTTTATTTCAAGTATAATCTCATTTTTGTATCTCAAATATGATTGGTTTCTCCATTTTTTTTTTAGCAACAGTTTCTCAAATTTTCATTTTGAATACTCGTTCTCCACATGCAAAACAACTGCAAAATTAAATACATATATTGATAAGTTACCTTAATGCACACACCACTAGAACTACATATTAGTCTTACACCAAAATATCTAGCTCTTAATTTTCAAAATTAATGTATACAACCTCAAAAATCGATCATCAGATAAAGCATATGTCGTGGAACACAACGATTCCTGAAAATGCAGATTCCACCACTTTATTATTCACTTCCAAGTATCTTTTTTTAGTGGTTCCTGCGCTTCTGTATACTCATCGAAATACTATTATAGTTATATTGTTTTTATTATAATCTTATGCGTCCAAGGACAATCAGATCTATAAAGCTTGATTCCTGCTATTTCAAATATTTTTGGTCGATGTAACTTTGAGAAAATTAAATACAAGCTTTATTTTACACGAAATTAAAGTTGTTTTCTTCATAATGTTATCTTTTAACCAATACCAAACACGACAAAGTCCAAGTATACTTTAAAAAGGGAGCAAATCCGATGGGAATAAAACGGATTCTTTAAGTTCCACAGAATCATTTTAAAATCGAAGGTATAAATTAGAATGAATGGATGATCAGCATTAGTATGTGGTGGTGTCCCAATAAGCTTCAAGGAATATTTAAAGATCAATCGAAACGTAAGGAAAATTAAAGTTAAACAAGAACTCTGATTCAGCAGTAGACCTGCATTGGTCTTCGTTTTTTTATCGCACTAGTTATTTATTTTTAATATTTTCAAAAGTTTAAATTTAACCATTTAAAAAAGAAGTGGTGGAGGTTTATATACTTTTATTTACCTTTGAATGAATAGGTACGCTGTCTAGGGTAACACCGATTTTAAAATGAGTGAGATCGCATTTGAACGGTGTGTAAATAATTATGATACATTCATGGGATTGGGAAAGTAACTCTACCGTCGTTCCTAGGGCTGGGCAATCGGGATCCCAATCGGGTTTCGGTTCGGGTTCATTCGGGTTTCGGGTTTTCGGGTTCATGAATTTCAACCCCATTCGGATATTATAAAAATTCGGGTCGGATTCGGTTCGGGTTTAGTCGGGTTCGGTTCGGGTTTAGTAACATGTCCAAGATCCAGTTGAACCCAAAATAATTTCGGTTTCGGATACTAATCGGGTTATCGGTTCTAAAAATACTAAGTTATACTCAATTAAACTCACTATATTTTCAATCATTTTATTAAATTTGTGTATTTAACTTCTACAAACCATATTATTCTCCTTCAAAATAATATTGTGAAATTCGTCTATCAACCATATAAGATTTATCATTAAACTATATGTGACAATACTAAACATATCATGATTAATGATAAACCAAAACCTTGTATGAACAAAATATTATACATAATTGAAACATAAAAAATTAATGTTAACAACAATTCTATAAACATAAGAAGTACTATTTAAACTTAAAAAAAACAATATTATATAAACTTCAAAACAAATTTATTTGGAACTTAACTTCAAATGTAATGTCAATCATAAACATAAATATTAACTAAATAACACTATATATTAGACTAAATATTTGAGTTAATTATTTTATATCCCAACTAATTATTGTAGGTACTCAATAATATATTAATCTGTTTTGGAAAACATATTAGAAATTTAGATTGGATATGATACAAGTTTGTTTGGAATTTTAAAGTTTCGGGTTCTTTCGGATATCCATTTAAGTTCGGGTTCGGTTCGGGTAATACCCATAACCCGAAATACCGTAAAACAAGATCCATTCGGTACTTATGTCGGGTTCGGATCGGTTCGGATTCATTTTTATCGGGTCGGGTTCGGTTCGGATTTTCGGGTTCGGTTTTTTTGCCCAGCCCTAGTCGTTCCTTTATTTTATTTTGTAGTATTTAATCAATCTTGCTGGTAAAAATAAAAGAAATAGTAAGAAAACATTCGAAAAACAACATCTGCATCATAAGTAACTCATTAATTACAAGTTAATGGAGAAATGGAAACGAGACAGAACCCAAAACAACAAATGTGATTAAGGTAAAGTGATTAGCTAGCATCTAAGTGAAAAAGTTAGGCACAATCACATATTCCAAAACTGAAAAATTAGACATTAATCACTAGTATAAATCAAAATTTTCCACAATAAACTTTTTAGGTTCGTGGTATTCCTTTCCCCTTATTTGATGGTCAAAGAGTCAACGAGATTAGTTAGAAAGTTTTATAAAAAAAAAAGGTGAGTGAAATATTTAATTAATATCTTTAAACACTCTCTCTTGTGTATCCCGCTCACTTACACAGAGAGTCAGTCCCTTTGCATAAAAGCGAATTGACTATACATTAACTCTCTCGATCTGCCCGACCTCCTCCCATCTTTTTTTTGTTTTTTTCTTTTTTTGGAAGAGCACCTATCTCTCTTCAGAAAAAAAAAGGAAGAATTTTCAGTGGAGTAGAGTAAGTTTCCATCGCAGTTTATTTCCATCATCTCCGTTTCTATTTCTTTGTTGTAGAGAGCAATGTTCCGATGTGTGTTTTCTTTAATGTTATGAAGCTTTTTTTCGAGTAATGGGGTCATTCGAATTTTCTCAGGGGTCTGTCTGCTTATAGCTTGTTTACTTGGATTTAACAAAAAGAAAAAAAAGAAGTGATCTGATTCTTTCCTCTTTGGTATTTCTAAGAAGGGATCGATAGTGTTCTTTTGAAGATCCATCCGAAATTGTCCTGACAGAAAAGCTATATGTACTTCCTTGTTATTATCATTCAAATTTCCATTATTATGTGTATTTTCCTTGGAATTTAATATCTCCAAATTATTCGCTACGACTTTTTCTTCTCAGTTGTTTCTCAACCATGAGAGTTTCCTGCGATTCTGTTTCGTTTTTTTGAAACTTTGGAACTTGAATGGCATCTTCTCCAACTAAAATTTATCCTGGATTAGTTTGGAAAGAGAAAGAGTGTAGGATACGTTTCTGGTTTGTGTCCTGATAGATAGATCACCCGTGTCTCTCATTATTAGATCAACTTCCTTTTCTGGACTAACACAACAACACCTTCCATGCTAGCTTAGTTTGATACACATCTCTCTTACATCTTCATATCATTGATCTTCTTCTACTTCAATTTCACAGATCTCTCTCTCTCTCTACTCCACCATGTGCTGCTGAGAAAGACCCCCCATAACGGTTGTTTGGATCGTCTCAGCCATCATGGGGAAGGAGATAGTTGTCTCTGTAAACACCATTCCGCTCCATGCTCGTCCTGTAACTCGTGCCCTTGCGTCTGCTCTGCGTGCTGCTGCTACTACACTGACTAACCAAGGAAGGGTTCTGAGAGCAAACAGTAAAAGAACAGCCTCCGATGATAAGAATGACAATACACCTAAGAAGCGAGCTGTTCTTAAGGATATTTCAAATGTTACCTGCAAAAATTCTTACACTAGCTGCTTAAATGCAGCCAAAATTCAGGTTGTCTATATTATTACACAATGCTTCTTTTGATAAATGGAGGACAGGAATTATGTGTTTGTTGCTGACAATTGTGGTTTCTTTCCCATTTTTGTTACAGGTGGAGAATATCAAGCAGGTAAAACAAAAGGGAAGGGAAGGTTCTTCCAAAGTGGCATCATCTTCTGCTACCTCACAAGTTACAGATGCAAAGGTACATGTTGTGTCTGATTCAGCAGGAGTAAGCCTATGCACAAACGAAGCATCTTGTAGCTTTGTCGAGAAGCCGAGTTCCGAGTTGCCTCCAAGACCCCTCGGGAGATCAACTTGTACAGGTGAGTTTGACAAGTACTGTTGTTGTGTGAGTGATTTATAACATTTCTGATGCTTTTTATTCTTCTTCTTGCAAATGGTTTTACAGCTGAGAGAAGTTGTGTTGGAGGAAGTTCCAGTGTGGCAAGTAGCCCAAAATTAATAGACATTGATTTAGATGTTAAGGATCCTCTACTCTGTAGCCTATATGCACCTGATATCTACCACAACCTGCGTGTTGCTGAGGTAACAATCCCCTGGGATTTTGAGATCTTAGGACGATGCATCTGGTTATCTAAACGACTTGTCTCTTTAGCAGCTTAAACGCAGACCACTTCCTGATTTTATGGAGAGAACACAAAGAGATGTGACTCAGACAATGCGGGGAATCCTGGTTGATTGGCTTGTAGAGGTTTAGTTTTAAATCCATCTTTTTTCTTGTTGCTAAGTTTTCTCGTTTGAAGTCTTCTCACAAGTCAAAAATTTCCAGGTCTCAGAGGAATACACACTTGCATCCGATACTCTCTATCTCACAGTGTATCTCATAGATTGGTTTCTGCATGGGAACTGCATGGAGAGACAAAGACTTCAGTTGCTCGGCATCACTTGTATGCTCATTGCTTCGTAAGTTCCTAATCACCTTATAATCTATCAAACAATAATGCTTGGTCTGAAAGGCAGAGCATCTAAAAGAAGTTATGATGTTTCTTGAAACTTTGTTAAAGGAAGTATGAAGAAATCTATGCGCCACGCATTGAAGAGTTGTGCTTCATCACGGATAACACTTACACAAGAGAACAGGTTCTAGAAATGGAGAGTCAAGTACTGAAGAATTTTAGCTTTCAAATTTACAGTCCCACTTCAAAAACATTCCTAAGGTAATCTCAGTACTAGACAGTAGAAAAATGCTTTCACGTGTTATATAGTAGTCTCTTTAGTGATTCAGAAATTTCTATTTCTGCAGGAGATTTCTCCGAGCAGCTCAAGCTTCTCACTTGGTAATTTTTGCTTCATGTCATCTTTTTCTTCTGAAAGTGTATCTATCAATCTTTCTATGCTCATCGAACATTGAGACTTATTGGTATATTGATATGCAGATGCCAAGTCTGGAAATGGAGTTTCTGGCGAATTATCTGACGGAATTAACGTTAATAGAGTGTCAATTCTTGAAGTACCTTCCTTCGGTTATAGCTGCTTCGGCTGTTTTTCTAGCCAAGTGGACAATGAACCAATCAAGCCACCCTTGGGTCTGTTGTTGTTCGCTGAGACACACATATCACTTATGTTAGTTATGTACCACGAATCTTGAATTTCACACGACTTTATATTATTTGTTTTATGTCCAGAATGCAACACTTGAGCATTACACAACGTACAAAGCCTCGGACCTCAAAGCATGTGTTCAGACCTTGCAAGAGCTGCAGCTTAACACTAAAGGATGTCCCTTAAACTCTATACGCATGAAGTATAGGCAAGACAAGGTAAACATCTTAGTTTGGTTTTGTTAAACCGTTTCGGTCAAATCTGCCGCGTGATGTAACAGCTTTTTTTTTTTTTTTTTTTGGTTATACAGTTCAAATGTGTGGCGGTGTTCACATCTCCTAAGATACCTGAGAGGCTATTCTGAAATCGGTTCATCTCCTAACCGATATAACACGTCTGTCTTTAACATTTGTGATGGTCCCTGGTTCGGTTCGTCCTCATTCATTTGTTCCTCTCTCTCTCAAATAAAAGAGTAGTAATTTTTCCAAGGTCTCATTTATACCAAGAAGAGTAATAACAGGTATATTCCGGTTTAGTGTAGACTTTTTTGATTCTGGTCTGTATTACACGAGTGTTTTATTTTTAAATTGTAAGTCGGATCGGATGTACATTTTTTTGGTTTGGTTCATCAGGCAATTTCTGCTACGGACTAATAGTCTTCAAGCTTTAGCATAAATTAATTGATTAATTAATCCACTGAAGACATTAGGACAAAATAAATGCCTTTTTATTAAAAGACAGTATTGACATTAGTATACAAACAATGGTATAAAAACAGTATTGAGATTTTTGAGAGAGAGAGACAGACAGTGCATTAAACACACGTTATCCGATGGAAGAATATGACTCACACATTATATATGTAGGCCAGATTGTTTTTTTTTGTTCTTTGGAAAATAATAATAATAGAATATCATCAATTTGCATCTTCTTCGTTGCTTGCTGATGTGTCGCTCTGCTTCGAAATAGATAGAGAGAGAGAGAGAGAATGGCGGGGACAACTTCTTCAAGTTTGATATGGTCGCCATGGCAAGCGACTCTTCACCATTATAATAATAATACTAGTAGGTTTCATGTCAAAGGTTATCCGTTACCATGTCAAGCTTACAATCCTATCTGCAATACTTTTAATTACAAAAGGCGTTTTTGTTCTTCCATATGTAACGACGACCATGTCATTACTACGGATTCTTCATTCTCCTCCAACAAACAAAGCCGTTTATCAATGTCTGGTAAAAACGCTTCTTCCCTTTATTCTCTCAAGTTTCTTCTCCTATATTTTGACACGGTATATTATTTCCTTCTTGTTCAATCATACATGATGGATATGATCTTCTCCTTTGAATTTTCTTTACGTGTAGGGTGTGGTTGCTCGTGGATTCAGGACAATTCAATGGTTCATGCTACGAGTAATGGGACGTCCTCGAAGAAATGGTCAGCGTTGCCAGCAAAAACGGCAGTGGATGTCTCTTCAGTTTCAGATCTTTTTGAATTCATATGCTCGGGTCCCCTCGTAGACAAGATTGGTATTACTCCTGAAAATGTTGGCCAGTCCATTGACAAATGGTTACTCTATGGCTCACAGCTCTGCAGACTCTTTCAGCTCAATGAGCTTAAGCTCACCATTCCTCAGAAAGCTCGGCTTTACCATTACTATATTCCCGTCTTTGTTTGGTGCGAAGACCAGATTGCTCTGCATACTTCCAAGTTTAATGATGGAGATGATGTGCCTCCACTAGTGGTACGCTACTAATTGTTTCTTTCTTTTCTTTTTTGGTTAAATTAATGATGGAGATGATCAAGAGATCTGATTAGATGTGATATTATTGCAGATTGGATTTAGCGCCCCTCAAGGATGTGGCAAGACTACACTTGTGTTTGCACTTGATTATCTTTTCAAAACTACAAAAAGGTATCATTTCCCCCACCATTACTGCAGCAGTTTACTTTAATCTAAATCCTATTTTGATGATTCTCTTTAATTAGTACTAACTCTATGCAATAATATCTCAGGAAGTCGGCGACAATATCCATAGACGACTTTTACTTGACTGCACAAGGCCAGGTAAGACTTTACTTGTACTCTCTGTTGTCTGGACCTTCTTCTTTCCATTTAGTAGCTTCCAATGATTGATTTATTGTCTCAGGCTAAATTGAGAGAAGATAATCCAGGAAATGCACTTCTAGAGGTAAACTGATCATCTTCAAATTCTTTTTAGTTTGAAAAATATCGTCATTTGTTTCATATATATGTTTTCAGTATCGTGGAAATGCAGGAAGCCATGATCTTCCATTCTCTGTCGAAACAATAGAAGCCCTGACTAAACTGACCAAGGACGGTTAGTTTCCATCAATACAAGTCCCTACTCTTGGCTGTTATTAATCTTTATTAATTTACCTTGTGAATTTTTTTTTTTTTTTTTGGGGGGGGGGGGGTCATTAACAGGCATGAAGATGAAAGTTCCTCGGTACGATAAGGTTATGAGTCAACGCTTGATCTTCTCTGCCTTGCCTTATCACTTCTTGTAATAATCACACATAATGAAAAACAGAGGAATCAAGTCTTAACTACTTGAGATATTTCCTATTTGGCTGCAGTCTGCCTATAGCGGGAGGGGTGACAGAGCCGATGCAGAAACATGGCCTGAAGTTGAAGGACCTCTAAAGGTTTATTTCTATCTTCTTGAAATGTTTCGGTTCAAACTAGACCAACACTAAATCATCTTTGGTTGATTTCTCCAGGTTATTCTCTATGAGGGATGGATGCTTGGTTTTAAACCTCTTCCTGCTGAAGTCGTTAAATCAGTGGATCCACAGGTTATCTCAATTCCTTTACCATTGAATAGTATTAGTCAATATTCAAGAAATCACCAGGCAGTCTTTAAGCGTTTTATATGAGATTATTGATTAGCTGGGTGTCTGTACCGATTTTTTGGAAAAACGGTTTAGAAAAATTGTTTCGTTTAAGTCCAAGTTCTCGACTAGGCGGACATCTAGGTGTCGCCTAGACTGCATTTTAGAATACTAGTATTAGTAAATCAACCTATATATCTTTGTTTTTAACTCTGTTTTCTTTCTAAAGCTGGAGATAGTGAATAAGAACCTTGAAGCGTATTATGACGCATGGGACAAGTACATCAATGCTTGGGTCATCATCAAAATCAAGGACCCAAGTTATGTATACCGTTGGCGCCTTCAGGTTTGTATATTTAATTAACAAACAAATAAGCTTCTTAACAGTTTTAGCTGCGTGTCTATAGAAACAAGATACTGAACTTGGGTTTTGGACAGGCGGAAATAGCAATGAGGCAGGCTGGGAAAGCTGGGATGTCAGATGATGAGGTATTGACATCCTTAGACGATTACTAATCTTGTGGTTATCATATCATAGAACCAATGAATGTTGAAATATCTATATAGGTGAATGACTTTGTGTCACGGTATTTGCCGGCATATAAGGCCTATCTTCCGACCCTTTACGCTGAAGGACCAACCGGCTCTGACCCTGACCGTGTCCTTGCTATAGATATCGATGAAGAAAGGAACCCCATACTCGCAACCTAATGACATGTTCTCCACTTTGTATGTAACAGAGATTACACTCCTCACACTTTTCTTTCTTCTATGTCTTTTGACACACACTTCGTTACAGTGCTGCACATAAATATATGTAAATCTATTTCCTTGAATATTAATTTTATAGGACAAAAATAGCGGTTGGTTTATGTGTGATCATAATCTTATAGACTTCAGACGATCCGGTGCGTTTAGGTTCTTTAAAGTAGAAACACTGCTAAATTCACACTGGAACTGTAGTTGCTGCACCAATCACAAACCATTACTGCTTAATAAATGTTTACATGAAAAAAAAGGAGATATAATATCTAAACCCAGTTGGCAATAGCATTCCGGATTCTCATCTACGGCTTACGTTTGCTTCGCGATTCCATAATCTTGAATTCTTGATGTGTTTACCACATAGTCTGGTGCTGTGTGAGGGATACACTAGCATACAACTTTCTACTCCAAGCTGCTACGCCTTCTCGAAAATTAATCCTCAGAACGTAAAACTTACAAATGGGAAGTGGCTCATGATCAAAGTTGATGCTGTACTCATAATA
Source organism: Eruca vesicaria subsp. sativa (assembly GCA_932364175.1). Lineage (NCBI taxonomy): Eukaryota > Viridiplantae > Streptophyta > Magnoliopsida > Brassicales > Brassicaceae > Eruca > Eruca vesicaria. The sequence goes on from CAKOAT010131266.1 coordinate 66,763, forward strand.
ATATTATGGAGTTTCTAATTCAATATATCAAAGTTGATGATGTACTCATCAAAGATATTTCGTCAGAATGTATTGTATCTTCTTAACTCTTTGCACATGTATTCGAGGACTACAAGCAAGTCATGAAGTTCTTATAGATGTAAGGGCAGCATTAACACAAATTTAGAATGTGTTTAGGTAATTATTTATCAACAATGAAGAGCCTAAACTTCTGAATATATCATTTATCATTTGTTCATGTTTCTCAAAAAATAAAATTTTAGTTTATAAGGGGTTTGTCCTTTGATTAAGGGGTATATGAAATTTAAATAAGTTACCTGTTGGAAAATTAAAAATGATGTCCATGTACCATGAAAATAATTTTAACATACATTAATACAAATTTAGAATGTGTTTAGGTAATTATTTATCAACAATGAAGAGCGAAACTTCTTAATATAGCATTTACCGCAAAACTCAATTTTTTCGTAAGGGTTAGCCCACATATATCGGGAAAAATTAGAAAATATGAAACTTTTGTTTTAATGGATATTTACATCATTCAGTGACATAGTATTAAGTTAAAAGAGGTTTGAACCTTAGGTGTTCATGTTTCTCAGGAAAATAAAGTTTTAGTTTCTAGGGGTTTGTCCTTTGATTAAGTGGTATATGAAATTTAAATAAGTTACCTATTGGAAAAGAAGAAATGATGTCCATGTACCATGAAATTAATTTTTAACATACATTAATAAAAATTTAAAATGTGTTTAGGTAATTATTTATCAACAATGAAAAGCCTAAACTTCTGAATATAGCATTTACTGAAAAACTCTATTTTTTTCGTAGGGGTTAGCCCACAGCTTTCAGGAAAAATTAGAAAATATGAAAATTTCGTTTTAATGCATATTTGCATCATTCAGTGACGTAGTATGAAGGTTAAAGAAGTTTGAGACCTTAGGTGTTCATGTTTCTCAAGAAAATAAAATTTTAGTTTATAGGGGGTTTGTCCTTTGATTAAGTGGTATATGAAATTTAAACAAGTTACCTGTTGGAAAATTAGAAATGATATTCATGTACCATGAAAATAATTTTAACATATATTAATACAAATTTAGAATGTGTTTAGGTAATTATTTATCAATAATGAAAAGCCTAAACTTCTGCATATAGCATTTACCGAAAAACTCGATTTTTTCGTAGGGGTTAGCCCACATATTTCGGGAAAAATTAGAAAATATGAAATTTTTGTTTTAATGCATATTTGCATCATTCAGTGACATAGTATGAAGGTTAAAGAGGTTTGAGACCTTAGGAGTTCATGTTTCTCTAGAAAATAGAATTTGTTTTATTGGGGATGTGTCCACTGATTAAGTGATATATGAAATTTAAACAAGTTACCTGTTGGAAAATTAGAAATGATGTCCATGTACCATGAAAATAATTTTAACATACATTAATACAGATTTAGAATGTGTTTAGGTAATTATTTATCAACAATGAAGAACCTAAACTTCTGAATATAGAATTTACCGAAATACTCGATGTTTTCGTAGGGGTTAGCCCACATATTTCGGGAAAAATTAGAAAATATGGAATTTTTGTTTTAATGCATATTTTCATCATTCAATGACATAATATGAAGGTTAGAGAGGTTTCAGACTTAGTTTTGCATGTTTCTCAAGAAAATAAAATTTTAGTTTATAGCGGGTTTTTCCTTTGATTAAGTGGTCTATGAAATTTAAACAAGTTACCTGTTGGAAAATTAGAAATGATGTCCATGTACCATGAGAATAATATTTAACATACATTAATGCAAATTTAGAATGTGTTTAGGTAATTATTTATAAACAATGAAGAGCCTAAACTTCTGGATATGGCATTTTCCGAAAAACTCAATTTTTTCGTAGGGATTAGCCCACATATTTCGGGAAAAATTAGAAAATATGAAAATATTGTTTTTATGCATATTTCCATCATTCAGTGACATAGTATGAANTTTAACATACATTAATGCAAATTTAGAATGTGTTTAGGTAATTATTTATAAACAATGAAGAGCCTAAACTTCTGGATATGGCATTTTCCGAAAAACTCAATTTTTTCGTAGGGATTAGCCCACATATTTCGGGAAAAATTAGAAAATATGAAAATATTGTTTTTATGCATATTTCCATCATTCAGTGACATAGTATGAAGGATAAAGAAGTTTGAGGCCTTAGTTGTTCATGTTTCTCAACAAAATAAAATTTTAGTTTATAGGGGGTTTGTCCTTTGATTAAGGGGTATATGAAATGTAAACAAGTTACCTGTTGGAAAATAAAAAATGTTGTCCATGTACCATTAAAATAATTTTAACATACATTAATACAAATTTAGAATGTGTTTAGGTAATTATTTATCAACAATGAAGAGCCTAAACTTCTTAATATAGCATTTACTGCAAAACTTGATTTTTTCGTAGGGGTTAGCCCACATATTTCAGGAAAAAATAGAAAATATGGAACTTTTGTTGTAACGGATATTTACATCATTCTGTGACATTGTATTAAGTTTAAAGAGGTTTGAGACCTTAGGTGTTCATGTTTCTCAATAAAATAAAATTTTAGTTTATAGGGGGTTTGTCCTTTGATTAAGTGGTATATGAAATTTAAACAAGTTACTTGTTGGAAAATTAGAAATAATGTCTATGTACCATGAGAATAATTTTAACATAAATTAATACAAATTTAGAATGTGTTTAGGTAATTATTTATCAATAATGAAGAGCCTAAACTTCTGAATATAGCATTTACCGAAAAACTCGATTTTTTCGTAGGGGTTAGGCCACATATTTCGGGAAATTAGAAAATATGAAATTTTTTGTTTTAATGCATATTTTCATCATTCAGTGACATAGTATGAAGGTTAAAGAGGTTTGAGACCTTAGTTGTTCATGTTTCTCAAGAAATAAAATTTTAGTTTATAGGGGTTTGTCCTTTGATTAAGTGGTATAAGAAATTTAAACAAGTTACTTGTTGGAAAATTAGAAATAATGTCCATGTACCATGAAACTAATTTTAACATACATTAATACAAACTAAGAATGTGTTTATGTAATTATTTATCAACAATGAAGAGCCTAAACTTCTTAATATATCATTTATCGAAAAACTCGATTTTTTCGTAAGGGGTTAGCCCATGAGAATAATTTTAACATAAATTATTACAAATTTATAATGTCTTTAGGTAATTATTTATCAATAATGAAGAGCCTAAACTTCTGAATATAGCATTTACCGAAAAAACTCGATTTTTTCGTACGGGTTAGCCCACATATTTCGGGAAATTAGAAAATATGAAAATTTTGTTTTAATGCATATTTTCATCATTCAGTGACATAGTATGAAGCTTAAAGTGGTCTGAGACCTTAGTTGTTCATGTTTCTCAAGAAAGAAAATTTTAGTTTATAGGGGTTTGTCCTTTGATTAAGTGGTATAAGAAATTTAAACAAGTTACTTGTTGGAAAATTAGAAATAATGTCCATGTACCATGAAACTAATTTTAACATACATTAATACAAACTAAGAATGTGTTTATGTAATTATTTATCAACAATGAAGAGCCTAAACTTCTTAATATAGCATTTATCGAAAAACTCGACTTTTTCGTAAGGGGTTAGCCCATGAGAATAATATTAACATAAAATAATACAAATTTATAATGTGTTTAGGTAATTATTTATCAACAATGAAGAGCCTAAACTTCTGAATATAGCATTTACCGAAAAACTCGATTTTTTCGTAGGGGTTAGCCCACATATTTCGGGAAATTAGAAAATATGAAACTTTTGTTTTAATGGATATTTACATCATTCAGTGACATAGTATTAAGTTTAAAGAGGTTTGAGACCTTAGGTGTTCATGTTTCTCAAGAAAATAAAATTTTAGTTTATAGAGGGTTTATCTTTTGATTAAGTGGTATATGAAATTTAAACAATTACCTATTTGAAAATAAGAAATGATGTCCACGTACCATGAGATTAATTTTTAACATACATTAATAAAAATTTAAAATGTGTTTAGGTAATTATTTATCAACAATAAAATTTTAGTTTATAGGGGGTTTGTCCTTTGATTAAGTGGTATATGAAATTTAAACAAGTTACCTGTTGGAAAATTAGAAATGATAATCATGTACCATGAAAATAATTTTAACATATATTAATACAAATTTAGAATGTGTTTAGGTAATTATTTATCAACAATGAAAAGCCTAAACTTCTGCATATAGCATTTACCGAAAAACTCGATTTTTTCGTAGGGGTTAGCCCACATATTTCGGGAAAAATTAGAGAATATGACATTTTTGTTTTAATGCATATTTGCATCATTAAGTGACATAGTATGAAGGTTAAAGAGGTTTGAGACCTTAGGAGTTCATGTTTCTCTAGAAAATAGAATTTGTTTTATTGGGGATGTGTCCACTGATTAAGTGATATATGAAATTTAAACAAGTTACCTGTTGGAAAATTAGAAATGATGTCCATGTACCATGAAAATAATTTTNATTTGCATCATTAAGTGACATAGTATGAAGGTTAAAGAGGTTTGAGACCTTAGGAGTTCATGTTTCTCTAGAAAATAGAATTTGTTTTATTGGGGATGTGTCCACTGATTAAGTGATATATGAAATTTAAACAAGTTACCTGTTGGAAAATTAGAAATGATGTCCATGTACCATGAAAATAATTTTAACATACATTAATTCCCGAAATCTGTGGGCTAACCCCTACGAAAAATAGAGTTTTCAGTAAATGCTATATTCAGAAGTTTAGGCTTTTCATTGTTGATAAATAATTACCTAAACACATTTTAAATTTGTATTAATTTATGTTAAAAATTATTCTCATGGTACATGGACATCATTTCTAATTTTCCAACAGGTAACTCTTTTAAATTTCATATACCACTTAATCAAAGGAAAAACCCCGTATAAACTAAAATTTTATTTTATTGAGAAACATGAACAACTAAGGTCTCAAACTTCTTTAACCTTCATACTATGTCACTGAATGATATAAATATGCATTAAAACAAAATTTTTCATATTTTCTAATTTTTCCCAAAATCTGTGTGCTAACCCCTACGAACAATAGAGTTTTTCGGTAAATGCTATATTCAGAAGTTTAGGCTTTTCATTGTTGATAAATAATTACCTAAACACATTTTAAATTTGTATTAATGTATGTTAAAAATTATTCTCATGGTACATGGACATCATTTCTAATTTTCCAACAGGTAACTTGTTTATATTTCATATACCACTTAATCAAAGGACAAACTCCCTATAAACTAAAATTTTATTTTCTTGAGAAACATGAACAACTAAGGTCTCAAACTTTTTTAACCTTCATACTATGTCACTGAATGATATAAATATGCATTAAAACAAAATTTTCATATTTTCTAATTTTTCCTGAAATCTGTGGGCTAACCCCTACGAAAAAATAGAGTTTTTCGGTAAATGCTATATTCAGAAGTTTAGGCTTTTCGTTGTTGATAAATAATTACCTAAACACATTTTAAATTTGTATTAATGTATGATAAAATTATTTTCATGGTACATGGACATCATTTCTAATTTTCCAACAGGTAACTTGTTTAAATTTCATATACCACTTAATCAAAGGACAAACCCCCTATAAACTAAAATTTTATTTTCTTGAGAAACATGAACAACTAAGGTCT
>CAKOAT010131377.1:1974-14830 GCA_932364175.1 Eruca vesicaria subsp. sativa
AGGCACACCCGCTGCACCCTGGCCGCTGTGAGGGATGCGGGTGGAGCGGCTAGGGTGACCCGCTCCAGGCACCCGCTGCAATTAAATACGCGCGGCTGGGGGGAGCCGCTGTGGATCGGTCGCTGCGCTTGGGAGCGGCTTGACTCACCCGCTCCATGCTGCCCGCTGTGAATGTCTGGCCACAGCGACCAGGCAGGGCCGCTGTGAGTCGGTCGCTGTGGCTCTCTCCGGGTCTAGATCACTCCTTTTGCTTCTTTTGAGCCTCTAATGAACCCCAAATGTCTCCAAAGCTTCCATGTGAAACTCCAATACCTAAAGGGGACTCATGCATGCAAAATGCAACCTAAACATGGCTAGAACCTAACCTACATGATGAAAAGGTGTGCAAAAGAGTAGATAAGACAATGCAATAATGCAAGACATCAGTCAACAGTGTCGATCGATGACAGATCAACCGCGTTGATCGACGGATCAACAGTGTCGATCGACGTCAGATTTCCAGTATCGATCGATGTCGGAAGGTCAGTATCGATCGATATCGGAAGAAGGGATCGAACGATCGACGTCAGACGAGTTCCTTAGTTCTGGAAATCAACGTGTTGGGTTTGAAAAATGCAGTAGTGCTAGAGATAAACCAAGGAGAGTTGATGTCAGGCCACCAGAGAGATATCACTTCGATGATATGGTTGGTTATGCACTGCAGGTTGCAGAGGAAGTGGATACTTATGAGCCATCCACTTACAGAGAAGTCGTTTCTAGTTCTGATTCTGAGAAATGGTTTGTTGCAATGGAAGATGAGATAGATTCTCATGAGAAGAATCATACATGGGATCTGGTCACACTATCATCTGAGTACAAGAGGTGTGACAACTATATGGCTAGTTTGGACAATGAAGGAGTTCTTATGACTGTTGTTTTTACATAAGCAAAGTGGAGGATGTTTCGTGTATCTACGTGGTGTTTTATGTAGATGACAAGCTGATAGCTTCCAAGAAGATGTATGATGTTCAGAAGCTGAAAGAGCTGCTGAATTCTGAGTTCGAAATTTTCTGGTACCTTATGGGTACATCTGATGTTGGTCTTGTCTACGGAGACAAGGATCTGAACATAGTTATAGGTTATTCTGATTGGTATTATGCAGGAGATGTGGACAGTAGGAGATCTATGACTGGTTACGTATTTACCTTGGGTGGTTCTGTTGTGAGCTGGAAGGCGACTTTGCAGTCGACAGTGACTTTGTCTACTACTGAGGCAGAGTATATGGCATTGACAGAAGCTACTAAAGAGGCAATATGGTTGAGAGGATTGGTCAGTGATTTTGGTCTTCATCATGATCAGGCTACTGTGTTTTGTGATAGTTTGAGTGTTATCTGTTTAGCCAAGGATCAGGTTCATCATGAGAGAACCAAGCATATTGATGTAAGATACCATTTTCTGAGAGATGAGAAGAGGATTGAAGTGAAGAAGCTAGGAACAGCTGATAATCCTGCAGATATGTTCACTAAGCCGGTTCCTCACAGCAAGTTCAAGCATTGTCTTGATTTGCTGAACATCTCAAGCTGTTAATCTGACCCTGAAGGGCATCTGGCCCTAAGGGGCATCTGGCTCTGAGGAACGTCTGGTCCGATGGGACATCTGACATCTGAGTTCGACGAAACATCTGAGGTAAAGAGAGAGTCTGGTACATCTGAGCACGAAGAAGTGCATCCTGGTACATCTGATTATGGAGGATTCAAGTCAAGGTGGAGATTTGTTGAAATATGCCTTGAATCTGCGTCGGTCGATCCAGGTGTCATGGATTGGTCGATTTGACTGGACACGTATCGATCGATACAGAAGCCTTTGTATCGATCGATATTGTCAAATCCGAGAAAATATGGAAGGTTTCATTAAACGTTTTCATATATATATTTAGGGTTTTGCCCTATTTTGTAAAACGAGTTGTACTCTGAAAAACTAGCATCCAATAATAAAGTATTCCTTTTGCCCGTTGATCAAACCACGTTAAATCCATGTGTTTTTCTTTTCTGTTTATCCAATCTGTTAATTTATATCTTCTCACATCTATCACAACATTATAATAAAATAAATTTTCTACAACTTCTTAATATGAAACGAAAATAGTGTAAATTATGTTTAATCTTAAAAATAACATTTAAAATTAAAAAATAGTTTTACATTTAAATATATTTTTAAAAAAATAATATTCACATTTAAGATGTAATTTTATTTTTAAATAAAATGATATAAATTAAATTATATTTAAATGTGAAAATTATTTTAGAAAAACTAAAAAGATTGAATTGTAACTGTCATTTTGTTTAAAGGTAAGGAAGAATAAACTCCGAAAGAAATGTTAGAATAGTTTATGGTCTCGTCTACCACTTGACTACAACCATGCATGAACCAACGGAACATCTCCAGCTAGCTATATCTTTAATCAATCGAGTGTTTAAAGAAAAGAACTTGTTATATGATAAACAATTCAAACTTTTTTCCTCCTGATACAAAGAAGAAAAATAAGTTATTTATCTGAAAGTGATAAAGTATTCTGTTACCTTGTGCTAATATATGTAAACCTTTCTACTGGGCCAATAAATATTTTAGATACCCGGTTCTAATGTTACTCAAAGAATATCATATGAATGTAATGATCATACAATACAAAGAAACACGCTTCTTTGCCACAGGTACAACGAAACAAGGAGACTATGCAATAGAATGAAGGATGGGCTCTAAGAGCAACATTATGGGTGGGATGGGGATAAAGGCCCTTAACATTTTTTAGTATTATTTTTATGTTTAGGGATTAAGTTAAGGGCCTTTACTAAATGACTTGATTATTGGTGGGTCTTAACCTTGTCCCTTAGTTAATAAAATTTACCTATGATCTAACAAGGATAAACACACTTATATCTAATTCATTGTTGGGTGTTGCAGGATGCTATAAAGAATATTGATGATGAGTAGAGAGATATGCATACAAAGAAGGGAACTAGAACAGTGTCGGATGAGCTCTAGGATTTGTAAAACCTTCGTGGAGAACCATGTATCAGACGTTGAAATGTTATATATGTGATGACACTAACATTGATACATCAATGACACTGTCACACTGAACTAAGAAGAATGTTAACATTGATCTTACTCTTTCAGTATCCATAATTTATATAATTTGATTTTTTATGTATCAACACTGCAATATGTTTATAGGAAAAAGAATGCTCGTAGTTCTAGATAGATGCATTTATATGAGTGAGCCTCAAGAAAATGAAAGGAGGACTCAAAGAGTACATTTGGAACTCAAAAGACAGAATCTCACCAAGCAGTAAGCAGTAGCTTCCTTCAAGTAGGCGATGAGATCAGCACGCTCTTGTGGCTTCTTGAGCCCAGGGAAGACCATCTTCGTTCCAGGAATGTACTGCATAACAAGAAAAAATCAGAATCCTATAGGCACAACAATAAAAACAACAGAGAATGATACTATAAATAAAAAAACGGTTACCTTTTTGGGGTTGAGCAAGTAATCGTACAAGGTCTTCTCTTCCCATTCAACAGCTTTGTTCTTGTTAGCAGCAGAGATCAAATCTTAAAAAGACTAAACTGAATAAAAAAAAACAATAGAAAGCAATGATGCGTACCACCAATACTCTTGGCTGCATCTTTAAGACTCCCTGCAAAATACTGACTAAGCACATCCAAAGTAATGGTTTTATCTGCTTTTAAACGCTTTTTCTCAACCATACTACTGAAACCATCACTAGAGAACATGCTGCTCTCATTGACATCAAAATCTCTTTTCAAACCAAACACATCATTCCCCTTGTCTCCTCCATCAAATACCAAATCTATATTTGGTGTTACTATCACTTCACTCTCTTCTTCTAGTTCCTTATCCGTAACAGTCCTTAAACTTCTAGGCACATGAGCCAGAATACTCGAAAGAGCATTCAACATCTTCCTCTGCTCCTCTACATCATCACAGTCTTTAGGTAAAAAAAACTCCAAAATAAAATCAGCAGATCCCGTATGGATACAGCGTAGCCGTATCGCAACGGCTCCATGTAAACCGAACATGTTAGCATGGTGAGAGAGGGTACTCAGACTTCTTGTAGTTAGAGACATCAGGAGGAAAGCAAGGTCCATTTGTCAAGAAAGCTTGTCCTGCAACTCCTTGGCCTTTCAAGAGGTGATGCTCAGAGCAAGCTTCATGGAACTCAAGGACTGTTGGATCACCAACGTAGCAAGCATCATCAATGGTTGAGATGCAGTGGATGTAGCTATCATCGTTGTGACGGCATCCGGTTTTGGTTTGGTGGAGACAAGAGACCCATGTTTGAGCTAATGGTAGGTTATGCGTCTCACAAGCACATCTCAAGAGGTTTTGGATTTCAGGTAATGCAGCTTTGTATGATAAGTCACATCCCTGTAATTAAAAGAGAATCAATATGGTTTATACCAAAAGCAGAACTTATAAGAACTTGTGTTTTGTTTCTTTGATTACCTTTAGAGATGGCTGAATAGGAACTTCACTGCTCCTAAGATCAACTGCCTCTGAACAAAAAAACATTCTCCCCTCTCAGAAACACACATTTTAATCTAAAAAACATCAGAAACAAAAAGAACAGATCGGTTCGAAATCAAAATCCAGGGAAACTCGGATCCAAACATAGAAATAAAAGTCAAAGAGAAGAGAGATGGATCGGATCTGACCTTGTTTGTGACATGCGCCTTTGTCGACGGTGTGACATTGAGCACACTTGGTCCTGAAGATCTTTTCACCGGCCTTTGAGTTTCCTGGTGGTGCTTCATCGAACGATGCCATTTTCGCCTAAGAATTCGAGGAGGATCAAACAAAGAAGGGACGAAGCCATTCATCACCAACGACAAGCTGCCACGTAGCGCCTAAGGGACAAAAAAAAAGTTCCTTAATTAAGGGCCGTTTGTGTCGTCCCACAGCATTTTTGATTTATTTTTGACCCAAAAATCATTAAGGGACGGCCCAAGGCACGCCCGATAATGATGCTCTAACACAAATATATCTTGTTAGGCCTAAATTTAATAAAAGGCGAATTAGTTTTGTAAGACAGTGTCAGTAACCATTTGACCCAATAAGAACGCAGTAATGTCGAGTTTGGACCTTCTTCACGCGTCTCTGTTTATTAAGAAAATCTTGATAAAGAGTTGGAGACTTGGAGTATCCAACTACAAATTGAGATGAGAAAGTCTATAGAGGCCACGTACCATGTACTTGAATAAGTACACACCCACAATAAGCACTTAGCGAATATTTTACTATAAAATGTGAACCTTTTCAAATATGACTTTTGCATCACTATTTATGGAAATATTGGTTGATGAATCGTGTGCTACTCGAAACGTCTAAACGTGTATGTTAGGCATATCACTTTCTACTAACAATTGGGAGAGATGAGCCTTGAAGACGACGACACATGTACCAATACTAATAGTTTAGAATATAAAATATGGATGATATTGGAGGAGTGGCGATGGCCGTATCGTCACCAAGAAGAGCACTAAGAAGTTGCCGCCCCACTTTGTTCACCATTGTTCACACATTGGTCAAAGGAAGCTACTAGAACTTACGTGACTCATACGTTTCCATTATCCTCGGTTCCTTATAAATACGTTTGCATGCCAACATTCTCTTCATATACAATCAATCAATCCAACTTCACACGAGTCTTCTCAAGCTACCTTCATTTCTTATAAAACTTTCACAAAGAAGTATAGTTTTATCAGTGACTGATTAGTTTGGTTTGTAAAACAAGTGATGAAAATGGGAAGCCTCAAGTTCTTGGGAGCTGCTTTCTTGGTCTTGGTTGTTTTTGACGTATGTTTAGCAGCTAGATCACCAAAAGCTCTTGGTAGAGGCTCCGGTTCAGGTTCCGGATACGGCTCAGGCTCCGGGGGAGGAAATGGTGGTGGAGGAGGCGGTGGTGGTGGAGGTGGAGGAGGAGGAGGAGGAGGAGGAGAAGGATCAGGTTCAGGGAGTGGATACGGTTCAGGATATGGGTCCGGTAGTGGTTATGGGTCTGGAGGAGGAACTGGTGGTGGTGGTGGTGGAGGCGGAGGCAGAGGCGGTGGTGGAGGAGGTGGTAACGCAGGTTCCGGATATGGGTCAGGTTATGGAAGCGGCTCTGGATATGGAAGTGGTGGTGGTGGTAGAGGCGGGGGAGGTGGCGGTGGAGGAGGAGGGGGAGGCGGCGGTGGTGGTGGTGGTAGCCGTGGAAATGGATCAGGCTATGGAAGCGGATACGGTGAAGGATATGGAAGTGGATACGGCGGAGGTGATAATTACGGTGACTCACCCTAAATGATTCTTATTGTGACATAAGCATATTTTTACATGATTTAATAGGAAAATATAATAATGAGGTGACCGATTCTTTATCGTCACATAGACATGCTTATATATTATGTTGAGTTTTCTTTCGTTATTGAAGAGAGGGATGGTTTGGTTTCCATTGTCAATAACATGCATATTTCCATGCACTATATATATAAGATTCTTATGGCTTATGTGTACATATCAGCTTCTACTATTCATTCTATGAAATGCTTCGGAACTCAGATACATCGATAACTTTGGAACGACATAAAGAAAGTTACAGAAGTTTGGTTCCCCCAAAGATTACCATGCAGATGCCCTTTATCCAAATCCCTTATATATTAAAAGAGAAGCATTTTGCATTAAATGTTTTCACACCACCTTCTTACAATTTATTACCTTATTTACTACCTTCTCACAATTTATTACCTTATTTATTACCTTCTCACAATTTATTATCTTATTTATTACCTTCTCACAATTTATTACCTTATTTACTACCTTCTCACAATATATTACCTTATTTACTTCAATTATAAAACACACGAGATACTTTAAAACTACAAAGTTCAATATCGCGTGAGACAAGTTCGGAGGCAAGTGAATTGGCTTGAGGGTCGATGTCAAAGTTCTGGAACGTCGTTATTTGGGAGGTGGGACGTATCTAAGATGATGGATATGAAGGGCAACGTACCGGAGCCCATGAACGCGATCTTGGTTTGGACATGGCTCATGTGTAGCGTGAAGAGATTGAACTCAACCTTGCTAAATTTGAGGTAGTTAGTGTACTGAGGGTAGATCTAAATGGTGAAGTGTGTTGTCTTCGAGAGATCCCAAGGCCGTATAGTAGTGGTGCTCTGAAAGCTCTATATCTTCACTACGTAGGTTGGTGAGATTGGTTCTGTAGTTTTGGACTTTTGGGCACAAGTTTTTAACGTCGATTTTTGTATCCATAAGAAAGGACATAGACATAAGCTATTGAATTGTTGACATATATATGTGAAAGGTTTAAGGGCTCTTGAGATTGGAAATTTCGTTATACAAGTCGAGAATTTGCTTCTCGAAATGAGCCTTTTCACAACCCATCTCGAGACTAAAAGGAGATTTGGGATTGTCTCAATATTCTTAATGGTGTTGACAGTAATATACTTTCATCTTACGTGTTTCCATGTCGCGTGGATGACAAAAAAAACAGATATATGAGACAAAATCGCAATTTAACCAAAAAGACAATATTTATAATATAGATATATAATTAGACGATATTAAAACCCGAAACCACCAATCCAAAACAAACTAATATGCAAATAAAACATATATAATGTCTTCTTATCTTTAAAAATACAACAAATTTAATCATCTCATCCCGCGCAAGACGCGGGTCTAATCCTAGTAAGAAAAATAATTAAGATGCACAAACTGAAAAAGAATGTCAAAACAACTATATATAGAAAATCAATAAAACTGGAATTTAGTTGCACTTTTATTGTAAAAGGCTTTGGGCCCAAATAAATTATAGGCCCGAAACTTTAAACGATTTGCCGGTGCGGGCGTGGCAGACAGAATTTGACTGGTCTGGTCCTCGTCACAAAACCTCTCCCCATCTTTGCATAGTGCTTCCCCACAATGATAAAATTTCTACATAGGAAAAAAAATGATATATATATATATATATATAATTTTTTCAACTAAATATTTTTATTTGGGAAAAAAATATATTAACTGAAATCATTACAATATGTGAACCATGTCATGTGTTATTATTAAAATAAATTTTAGAATCATTAAAGAAATACAATGTAAACATATGGAGTACTATATTTCTCATAAAACTATAATCTATTTTTTCCTTAAATAAAAAATATGGATTGCCTAATGTGATGATTAAAATATAAGAATATAACAACAATGATTTGAATAATAAAGATTTGATAATATATTCTCTACCCTTTTATTTAATTTGTTAAAATAAAATTAAACAATCACATTAATTATACAATAAAATTTAAATTTTCTTGTATATGTTATTTTAAAAATGATTATAAATTATTAAAACTGTTAAAAAATTCATAATTAATTTTTATCAATGATTTAAATTTTGGTCAAAACAAGATAACAGTGATTATAAAGCCAGTATGAATAAGAGTTTTCAATTAAAATATATTTTGATTAAATATATATATTTTATATAGTTTAAATTTAATTTCATAATTTTAGAAACTGTAGCAACTTGAGTTGGTAAAAAGAAATAGGGTTAAGATTTTAATATAATCAAATAATTAAAATACATATTCTATATCTTTATATTGTATTAAATAAATAAAATTATTTATTTAACAAATATTTTAGAAATACATCACTTGCGCAAGGTGCAAATTATCTTTTTTTTATAAAAAAAAAAGATTCGAGAGGGGTAGCTAAACTGATTCGTTGAAGAAAAACACAGGGATAAATAGTATATACATATTTTATCACATAATGTGGAGAAATAATAAACGTGGTAATAGACTATAAGGTCTATATGGTGTAACAAGTCTGTTTCATGGGGCCACGGTATTATTTCGAAAATGGACCGATTAAATTTAATGTTGAATGTGTAGAGCTCCCTACCAATCAGACACATCCATGCCTTATGAGTCCCCTAGAATTATTGACTTCACTGGGATCAAATAAACTGGAGTTTCATATGTTTCCCTATTCATTACTACTAATCTCCCAATTTATGATTTTGTAACATTTATAGTGAAATGGAACAACAAGAAATATAAGCATTGCATAAGATTCAGAATCAGATGTTACGATGGACTTAGTCCCTATATCATAGCGAGGGGTGCTGACTTCTCGTTGAAGTCGTTAGTTTAAGATATTTGTAAACTGGGCCAGATAGATTTATAGTGATCAAATTGGGCCCAAATTTCTTCAAGTATGACAATACTTGTCGCTATATTTGTCTTTGTCTACCTCATTCTGTACCCGTCTTGATTTTCCTTGTAATTTCATACAAAAATTACAAAATTGCGTTTTCTATCTACGAAAAGGCCAAAGTAATACTACGAACAAAACATTGTTAAAAGGGAAACAGTATATTTTTACGAGTGCAAACGCATAATAAAGAAAAACAATGGGATCTAAATGTAATAAAAGAATATTTTAGGCCATCTCTATGCGTCGGTGACGTGAAACTTCCGTGCTGGAGAAATGCTCACATGCGTAATCGCAGCTTCTTCTTCTTTTTTTTTTTTGTTCAAAATCAA
Source organism: Eruca vesicaria subsp. sativa (assembly GCA_932364175.1). Lineage (NCBI taxonomy): Eukaryota > Viridiplantae > Streptophyta > Magnoliopsida > Brassicales > Brassicaceae > Eruca > Eruca vesicaria. Next base: position 11,581 of record CAKOAT010131377.1, read on the forward strand.
AGCTTATATTGTGGAACAACAACACATGTCCGAACACAACACACTATTACTAATTCAAAATATGCTGTCTATTTCTTCTTCTTAATTTTTTAAAAATTATCAAAATTACTTCGTTGTAAAATCGAGAATATCTAAGAACAAAATACCTACTATATATCGATCTCTCATGAAGGTTTGAACTTTTAAGGAAAAAAACAAAGAAAAATTAGAAACTTCGACGAATGTGTATACAACCTTTTTTTCCTTGTCTTGATTTAGTTTTTGGAATGGGTCTGAACTCGGACAAGTAAACCCGCCTTTTTCTCCTCGGTCTCTGTGCCATCTCTTCAGTATCGGATCTGGGTCTCCTTCTCTTTCGTTTCAAGGTACACCAACAAGTTTCAAATAATTTTCTATTTTATTCACACCAATTTCATTCAGATTTTGAAGTTCTTTTTGGAGCTATTTTTACAGAATATCGGTTACTGTTTCTAATTATAGTCTGTTCTTTATCCATCATTCAAATACTCATCAGTAATTCCGATTTAATGTCTGGGTTCGTATCCGATTCTGTTAATAATATTTTTATTAGTTTATGTATTTTGCCCCTAAGTCACGGCATTGTAAAAAAGCAAAAACACAGCTGTTCCTTGCTTCATGCCCGAGATTGGAAAAAATAATAATATATAGTATTTCCTTTTCACAAAACAACTAATTTCGAATCAATGCACTATAAAATTACCTACTTTTGACAGTATTATCTGAATAAAACATCAACTAAACTTCAAACTCCTTCCATCCTCTTTTAATCCTCTAATCCAATCTTTTCACTTTTTCTTTTTTTTTTTGAAACTTTATCCATCTATACCACGTGATTATCCATATTATGCACTATGATTAACCATTATTATTATTGATTGATGAAAAAATAAATTTGCTTTTGCAGATTTTTGGTTATTTTCAGGAGACGTGACGTTAGCTGTAATTCATTCTTTACTTGCTTTGGCTATTAAAAGGCGGCACCAGCTTGAATAAAAGAAAAGTAACACTCACACACATCTATAGAGACACATTTCGTTTGTATGTGTGTGTTCTTTCTTTTCAAGACCTAAGAGATCATCATCAGAGCTTATACTCTGGTCTAAAGTGTGAAGCTAGTGAGATCATGGGTATGAGTATCGATTTCGATGTTGATCTCGAGAAAGGAATCTTAGATTGTCAAAGTGTTTATACAAAATCGCCGGAGAAGCCATTGATAATGATACCAATGTCTCCAGAAAGAAAACCGGTAAAAACCGGAGAAGAAACTCTCGGTTCGGTAGAGAACGACGCAAGCCCGGTTCAATGTGCGTTCAGTAAACCGGAATGGGGGAGGAGCGAACGAAAGGACAAACGCAAGAAATCAGCGTCTAAACCTCCTCGGCCGCCGCGTGGACCGTCGCTAGACGCGGCTGATCAGAAACTGGTGAGGGAGATCGCTGAGCTGGCGATGCTGAAACGCGCGAGGGTTGAACGTATGAGAGCTTTGAAGAAGTCGAGAGAGGCCAAAGCTGCTTCTTCGGCTTCTTCTCTCGGAAATGTATTCGCTACTCTTCTCACCGCTATATTCTTCTTCGTTCTGGTTTTCCAAGGTGCGGTTTTGTTTTCAAACTCTTGTGACTGCGTTTGCGTTTTGGTAGTTGTTAATTTCGGTTAGTCTCATGTGTGTGTTTTCCAAATATTCAGGATTGTCGCCGAGAGCATCCGCTAGCTCCGGGGAAAAAGCCAATGTTGGTTTTGTACCGGTTCAGTATGTGGGAAATCCGTCTGCGAACGAACCGGATGGAGGTTATGCCGGTCCGGTTATAGCACAGAGATTCCCCAAGTAAGTTGTTTTGTTTTTGTCTGGTTAAGAAGAGCAATGATATTTTCATTTTTGTCTAAAATGATCTCTAATACTTTTTCTTTCTGTACTCGCAGTTTACTGAAACCAGTTTCCGGATTGGAAAATGAAAAGAAGATGAATAGAGTTTCACAGTGAATAGTAAACTAAAGGGTCTAGACTCTAGAGAACTCCATACTTCACGATCAAACCATTTATCGGTTTAGGTTGTCGGTGAACGTCCATGTGTTCCTACCGATAATTTTTTTGGGCCAAAAATCAGCTGCTTTCTCGGCGGCTATAAAACAATAACAACCGATGTGGTTAAGAGTAGTTTTGTAGTAATGTTTTCGTGTAATAAAATGAGAGAAAGTTACAAAAGAAGTTAATGAAATTCAATGTTATACTTTCATTTGCATTCGGTTATCAGACATTTGTCACGTTAATCTAGAATACAGAACAAATCGGTATCATTTTAGTAGGAGATTGTTGTATTTGAAAAGAATGGTAAGTAGCATCAATTTTTTGATGAAATCAAAACGGATAAAAAGATAAGTTAAGCAACTTTATTGGTATACTTATTTTATATTTGAAATCACATGTTACCGATGCTTGCAGTTTGAATTTGAAATTAATTATTAAAAAATTAAGAAGTATTTCTGGAAACAGAATCCATGTGGCTGCAATCTGAGCACTCCACTGAGCTTTAGACACCACTTTTAATGCTGTGCAAAATTAATCGAACATGTGGTTTCACGTGTATATGTGTATTTCAGTTGTATGTTCTGTTGCTGTCTTCGGATACTTCATGAGCCCAGTATTTAAGGCCCATGAACTCTTAGTATTTTTAACTGTTCAAGTCACTGACTCACCGTAGACTATACTACTCGGCTGGATTAAATTGTTTTTTTTTTTAACGCTGAAAGTTCATTTTGTTGGGCCATTTTATTTAAAGCCTAATGGCTATTTAATAAAAAGGCAAGTTTTGAATAGAAATGGGCTAAAGGGTTAATAAAAAGCCTTGCTAGCATTAATGAAAGAAATGGGATTTGTCCCACATCGACTAGGAGAGGTAAAATAGAGTGGTATATATATGTGTTCACTCTATCACTTGTTCAAATGGCGCATGAGAGAGATTGGACTCACCCCCCACGCGCGCGCCGCCGCCGCCGTCCGGCTCAGCTCGGCTCGGCTCGGCTTGGGCTTGGGCTTGGGCTTGGGCTTGGGCTTGGGCTTGGGCTTGGGCTTGGGCTTGGGCTTGGGCTTGGGCTTGGGCTTGGGCTTTATTGGAGGGCCTTTGGCCCGATAAGAAGTTATCTTTTTGGACTAAATTAAGCCCAACGCTGTGCCATTTTTAAATTTAAAAACAGCATGACGTGTGTAAATAAACAACACGTAGTTTGTGTAAAA
>CAKOAT010131377.1:34612-77792 GCA_932364175.1 Eruca vesicaria subsp. sativa
TTTTTTTTTTTTTTTTTTTTTTTTTTTTTTAAAGCTAAGTTAGTACGTATATAGAGTAATTCCGCCTACAAAACAATATGGACTATTTGGATCCATTTATATATACACTTATACTTGTAAAGACTAAAGAGATATAAGTTCTTTTTGTGTCTGCAGGCAATAGCGTAAACATAAACCTCACGGTGCATAGAGATTACTGGATCCCTTGTGTGGAGACACTAAGTTTCTCTTCGAAACTCCAATTTCATTGATAGTTATGGTGTTATCCCAACTTGAGCTGATTGTCAATTTTTTTTTAAAATTTTTTTTTTTAAACTCATTTATCTCATTGAATGATTTTATTTTCTTGACCTTGTAAGGCCTTTTCTTGACCTTGTAAGACCCCATCCCTTTCTAAGTGTCTCCTTCTTCTATCATTTTGCATATTTTCTTTTATCTCTTTCTGGTGTAAGATATGCATGTATATCTGCCCATAGTTTGTCCGAGTCATCTTCTCCTACCTTGTCTATCCCTCCTGAGCTAATCCTTACATCTTATTTGTTTGTTGTTGATGTATGGCTGATATAAATTTCAAACTTTCAAATAAAAAAAACTTAGTTTTCTTCTTTAACTTCTGTTTGTGTTGGTTGTATTGTTGTAACAAAATTTAAAGGAGGTGAAAAAAGTTTCGCTATCAAGGGGACTGGCAAAACGCAATGAATAAGGAAACGAGCAAAAAGAATTATGCCTTTACTCTCTCTCTCTATCTCTTTAAGGCTTTGGACAGGAATTTACTTTTGTTTTATGTGTTGTGTTTGTTTGGGTCTGACTGACCCCAAAGGCCAAACCAGAGAACACTCTTATTAATTATTCCCTCAGAACCATTTATTGTCTCTTTCTCTCTATCTCTCTCACTCACTCGTGACTATGTTTCTCACTGTCTGTAGTCTGTACTAGTATCCCTTTTACCAAATAAATATTCTCTAACGGTGGTTAAACCGATTTGAAGTTTGTAAAGATGAGAAGTTTTAGTTATTAAGTTTTTTCACAGTTCATAGAGACGACCAACAAATCAAATTAAATGTTTGTAGAAACGAGTATGTTTCTTATAAGACGAGTACATCTTTAATTTACGGCTTGACGAATGCTTAATACTATCTTCTAGTTACCAGTTATCCCACTTGTTAGATTATGCTATTGCTTTCTCTCTTGTTAAGTAGTCATATTATATGCATATTAAATCCATAAACCCCTTTTCATGTGGGGAGACTTGGTTCTGTATTTCAAAAAAAAAAATCATATTCCCCTTTGAATGGCAAAAATAATCACTTCATAATTATTAGTTTGATCTTTAGAGGAGTCAAATGAAGAGAAAGGGGGTAGGTTTAAGTAGAGTGAGAATAGATGAAAAGCTGAGCCAACCTTTTGTGTTGTATACTAGAATAAATGTTGCTTGTTTTTTTCTCATATCTTTTTGCCACTCCTCATAAATACACATCATGTGAGTACTTATGATCAGTCAAGTATACGGTTAATTTGCTGATAGCTTTCATTTCAAATCAGCCACTATGTATACGTATAAATGATTTATGGGCAATTTGAGGTGTCAGTTTCATATTATAGGTTTTAATTCTAAATTCCGCAAAGTAATTTATATTATAATATTACACTTTCTAGGCTCCACGACGCGACACGTCAGCAGTTTTGTGGGTCCCGTAGGTATTTTTTAAAAACTTATAGTCTTGGTAAGATGATTACAAACAATGAAATACACTTTAGCCAAGTGGTATAAGGTGTTTAATTAAACATGCAAGATCGTGGGTTCAAACCACGCATCCATCATTTTTTTTTATTATTTGGGTTATTATCATATGGGCTTTTTGTTTGTAAGATTTTTATGTTTTTTTTTATGGCTTATTGTTTTAAAAATCAAAATAGTTGGATAAACCCTAAAGCTTAACGAGTTCAAACCAAAAATAGTTAAAAATAGATGCAAAAACGAACAATAAAAAAAAAATAAAAAAACAAGTCTCACGCGGATGGCTTAAAGAACCTTAAAACTATCCTATTATAATATAGTTCAACCCAAAAATAATAAAAAATGAATCCGAAAATGAACCGACCAAAAACAAAAAGTGAATCCCACGCGGCTACCTACGTGGATGGCTTAATGAGGCTTGAATAATATAGATTAAGAGGCTCAAAAAGTGAAATCATTGCACATGTTTCCTAATATATATTTTCAAAAAAATTGTATGTGAGATAAAATAAAAAAACAACAAAAATTAATTATTTTTGTTATTTATTTAATGAATATGTAATTTCTCTTGCATTTTAATAACTACTATAATTTCATTTAAAACATTCCTCACCACCGATTTCAGACTCCGGCGAATGGATTCCCACGACCACAATCGATGACGCCATAAATAAAAAAGCCACATCATTTATGAACAAAACTCAAACTTACAAAAAAACATATATAAAAACCTATCTAATGAAACTTAAATAACGAATGTTAACTTAATTAAGGTTATTTTCAAATTGATAAATCGTTTAATACAAATATAAATACTATAAATATAGAATTATATCAAGTTTTGATCTACGATATAAAAATTATTTACAGCAAAATTGAACACCTACTTTTACACACTAAAAACTATATTATAGCCTAACTATTCCTATAAACCTTACTTCGCATATAAATAACATTTAACTCATTCCTAATATATTTCAAAAAAAATTTGTGTGTGAAATAAAATAAAATAAACAACAAAATTTAAGTATTTTTTCGTTATTTATTAAATGAATATGTAATTTCTCTTACATTTTAATAACTACTATAATTTCATTGAAAACATTTCTCACCACCGACTCCAGACTTCGGCGAATGGATTCCCACAGTAGATGACGCCGTAGATAAAAATGCCACATCTTTTATGAACAAAACCCAAACTTACAAAAAAAACCATATATAAAAACCGATCTAATGAAACTTAAACAACGAATTATAACTTAATTAAGGTTATTTTTAAATTGATAAATCGTTTAATACAAATATAAATACTATAAATATAGAATTATATCAAGTTTTGACATACGATATAAAAACTATTTACAGAAAAAAAAAAATAGACACCTACTTTTACACACTAAAAACTATATTATAACCTAACCGTTCCTATAAACCTTACTTCGCATATAAATAACATTTAACACATTAGATATACAATATTTTCACTTTACAGTCTTACTTTATTATTTCCATTTCATTATTTGGTGTCATTAGAAGAATCCACTAAACCACTAAATAGAAAAAAATAAACGCAAACATAATAATTCCGGCCCCGTGCTTGCGCGGGGAGTATGCAACTAGTATTACAAAATAATCTAACTTTTTTGTAACACAAATAATCTAGTTTATATCTTAAAAACTATCTACATTTGAATTTTAATTTTCTTTTGGGATCGTACAAATTTGATCATGTATATGATTTTGCTGAAACAATACTGGATTTTGATAAAAAAAAAAAATAAATAAAAAAATACTGGAAGTTCCTCTTGATTTTCGGTTTTAGTCTGGTTTATAAATCTGCAAGGTAGAGAGATATAACAACGAAGACATTAGATAAGGGTAACAACAAAGACATTAGATAAGGGTCACATGATGGATGCGTCTGCCTAACCTCTTCACCATGTGTTTTTATTTGCCCGTCACTATAATATAGGGTTAGGGATATGAGATGTCCGTGTCGAGTTTATTCTTCTGAGTCAGGGTTGTGAAAGTTGTGTTTATTTTAAAGTTTTGTTTGGCCGTAAATACGCGTAGATATACAACCACATCAATCTGTTAAACCACGACTATATATTATTAAATAGGATAAGATCTGCGCCTTGCGCAGAGTGAATATATGTAATTAAAATATAAAATTTTAGTATTGATAATTGAAAATATACATATGATTGTTTTTGTATGTATTTGAAATTTAAGAATTTTGAATTTTTTTTAGAAATATCTATACGTAGGATCGGAAACAATTTTAACTAGAAATATAGATCAAATCTTAGAATTTAATGGATATGTTTTCATATATATTTTCATTTTTCAGTGTTCGAGTGATGAAAAATAAATGGAGTGTTACTGGGCTTGATTGATAGAGTATTAGCAAGTTCCCTAATGTTTTTTAAAAAGCAATTGGTAAAATATTTGCATTTAAAATATATAAAGTTTCAAAACTAATTTAATATAATTTATTTATCTGTCTAATAATATTAGGAAATTATATTTTTTACAAATTATTATTTTTTAAATAATTTATAAAAAATATGTTAATTTTAAAATTATTTTTAAAAACAATATTTTAAGTTTTCAAATACAAATAAATAATTTAAAATTAATTATAATCACGATTTAACATAATCATAATGATTTAAAAAATTAAAAAATTAACAAATTAACAAATTAACTCAGTTTTGTATCACGATTTAACAATTTAAAAATTAATTATGGTGCTGAGAAGTTTACGTTCACGTGTCAGTTCTATTTATCTTCCATTTTTCTCTTGCTATGTTTTTTTATATTTTGGTTATTACTCGATATAAATATTTATTTTGAATTTTATTATCATTTCGTTTGTTTTAGAAAATACTTAAGATTTAAAAGAATTAAAGAGATACATACTTAGGTTAAGATCTGCACTTTATGCACAATAAGTATTTTATATTTATTATTTATTTTATATTTTTCTGCATATTATAAATAATAAAATAATAAATATATATTAAATAACTAAGAATCAGTTACTATTATGTAATAAATTGGCGTATGCATATAAATTTAACTATTACTCTTGTTTATTCACAATTAGGGCAAATAAATCAAAATAATCAATCTTATATATTGTATATGATATATAATTAAATTTAATATAAACATAGTAATATAACACACTTTTAATATGGATATTAATTAAATGAGGTTTCTACTCATATGATTTTATGATTATTTGCATATTTGTATAACAAAATTTTACACCAACGATTTTTTTTTTTAATGTGAGATGTTTAGTAGTTTCAATAATTTATAGTCATTTTAAAAAAAACAATGACATATTTCAAAATTAAAATATTAACTTTTCAATATATGTTCAAGGCAAATATCAAAATATAAGTATGTATTTTCATACGATGTATAGTTTAATTAAAATGATATTAAATTTATATAAACTAAAATTATTTCTTCATATGGTCTTATAATCATTATATTTTAGTATAGAAAAAAAAATTAAAACATTGATCTTAAAAGTTTTAGTAATTTATATTCATTTTGAAAAATTCAAAATACAACATACACAAAAAAATCTAGATTTTTATTATATGATTAATGTAATTGTGTAATTTGTTTTAATAATAAAGAAATAAACAAAATGAAAAAAGTATACAGATTGTTATCAAATCTATATTGTTTAAAATCATTAATTTTCATATATATTTTGGTCACATTAGGTAATTCCGTAGGTTTTATTTAAGGAAAGCATGTGAAATAATAATTATTTGACTTGATATATGCGACCAATTATAGCATACGGAATATTTTATTAATAGAGAATATTATTTTCAAACTATCTTTATATATAAAGAAGAAGAAACTCTCTTCTCCTTCACCCATCTCAGCATATGATGTCACTAATTTCCTTTTTCTTTTTCTTAAAAAAAAAAAAAAAGTCATTTATATATTTTTCCTGCAATTGCTTATTTTTTTTTCTAATTCTACACTGTCACCATATCAAGAAAGGAATCAATTTTCTAACGCATCATTAAATTCTGTTTTAAAAACTTGCAAACCACGTATTGCTTATCTTTAAAAATAGTATATTAAATAATTTTTAGACAGATATTGTGTTTGCTTCTGTGTTTAAATCACTACTAACAAAATGGCACGATTGTTTAACCTCTGATGACACATAATCAAACGCAATAATTTTTTGACCGATCAAATGACCTAATTATGACTTTTTCTTTGTCAACTAAACAATTTTGTTGGTCTTACTCACCCTCATTTAAATATCATATTTCTTCCTTGCAAGTGTTATTAAATAATTTAATATAAATCTTAGTATAGGTCTTAGGCATAAAATCAAAGTGTAATGTTCATTCATCGTCATGCTTCTAAGATAATTTCATATGTTAATATTGGGTTTGAGCTTTGGCACAACAAAGTGGATTTGATAGTTTATCTGCTCATCTTGTAGAGTAATGGTTTGTATCTCATTTTCGAGAAACTAAGGTTGTTACCAAAATTAGCTGACACCACTAGGTTTTCAAAGGGAGGGGATGTCAAACTGAGACGCTCTCCTAGATGACTAACTGAACCTTAACGATGCTCTAATGGCATGCCGAACAGCCAGACAAGCAGCAGTTCGGATTTTAGGGAGCGTTTAGAGAAAGATATAGTACGCATGTAATACGACACAGTCAAAGGTCATCCATTTTACCAATATGGAAGAAGAGGTTAGGATAATATTATGAAGATATAGTACACATTCCACAAATATGATATTTACAGATATCTTATCTATTTTGATTAATAATATTTTATAAGAAAATCTTAATTGATATTGATTGTATAGTACATTTATTAAATTTGTTATTACTATCTACCAAAATTTAGGGAAAATAATTTCACTGTCATGCTATTATTTACTTTTATTATTTACTAAAAACAATATTTAAAAGAAATTATATAAAATAATCCAAAAGTTTAATTGGATAAAATAATAAGTTAATTGTATATAAGGAGACCGTTATTTCTAAAAAGTAACCAGTAAATTTTATTTTTGAAAACCTAATAAGGTATTGGGATAATGTTGTTTATTTAATCTTCTAATATAAAAATATATAAATAATATTATGTTTTGATTCTGATTTTTTACACAAAAGATTTTCTATTATTCATGTTCAATTATTTAAATTATTAGTTTAAAAATAAATATGTAAAAGAAATAAAAAATACAGGTACATTCAATACATTAAAAATATAAAATAATCAATATTTTGAGTATTAAACCTAACCACAACAGTAAAACTAAAATCTACTTACTATGTATAAAAAATTGAGAAAAAATTTAAAAGAATGTATGCCATTTCAATTACGAAAATCGTGTCATGTTCATACGAACTTATAATCTCTAACAAAATTAATAAAAAATAAATAATTTTAGTTATACATAGCCGAAGATGATGTAAAAATGTAATCTCATTATAAAAACATAACCAAAAATAAATATAATTACTAAAATAGTTTTATGTCATAAAATATATATATGACAACAAATAATAAAACCAAAAACAAGTCAGAAAAATAAACAAACAAGTAAAATTAATATAATATTCTTCATCACTTAAAATTTGTTAAAACACAAAAATATTATTATTCACATCTGTTGCGAATACAAACTTAAATCACAAACCATAAAATCATATAAGAAAATAAAAACTTAGATCACAAGTTAATTACATCCCGCCCGTAGGACGGACCTACCCTAGTACATTATAGAAAATGTTCTAGAATCCTTGAGATTTGAAAATAGAAGTCAAAAAGCTATACCACGTATGATTAAGATTATTTTTAATTCTTAAAAACTTAAGATTACAACTTTTTAAATGACTCTCAAATAATATATAGGGGATGACGACATTAATGATGTTTCATTAGAGCGAAGTAGTTTATATAAATTTCTTTTGTACATAAAAAAGTAGTTTCACTTATTTACCGAAAACATAAACATCGTAAAGAATTTTGTCTATTATAAATTGAATCCAAATAACAGAAATTACAATCGTAACAATTTTATCACTAAACTAATTCGATGTTGGTCGTTTATATACATCTTGTCAAACTATTTTAAATATCTAGCAGTACGAATCATGTTATACCAAGACCAATTATCCTTAAGCTAGCATATTCAGCTTCTACATTTTTCTAAATAAACCATCTCAAGTTGCTAGAAGTCGGGCAGACATCAGTTACATCACATTAGTAGATCTCAAAACCATCAGTTTTAACTTGTTTTAGTTTAATAAATATAATAACTAATGATTGATCAGTTATTATTTAAAATAAAAAAGTTGCCATCACTAATTTACAACAAATTGTGGAAATCTCTTTGATTCAGTTGTTTTAACTAAAAATTCATTAATAGTTTGGATTTTAAATTCTAGAAAAAAAATTATGCGAACTAAAGGAAAAATTACTTACGAAAAATCTGTTCCATAACACACGGAATATTGTCCCGACTAGATCCGATTGGACGACTCAAATGTTGTAACATTGTTAAAAAAATTACAACAAATTAGCTTATCAAAGTTTACAAAGGATTAAATGGTTTGATATTGTTCGATCAGCATTAGTGATAAAAAAAACACATATATATGTATTTTTTCAAAAAGCCAGATAGATGTCTTACTAACATAAGAACAATACTTTTTAAAATAATTTAGGTAGATGGTTAAATAAAAAAAAGATTTTTTTTATAAATCAATGAAATCAAAACAAATATTCAAAAGTTTTTTATTTTCTGTTGAATCTTTCATATAACAGATTCATCTCAATTTTTTCATATATTTTCATTCTTTAAAGTTATTATGATATTCTTGAAGAGACCCATTAAAAATCTTCAATGAAGGTGATCTGATACAAAGTAAATTGTTCAGATAATTGAATTGGATTCTACTTTGTCAGCGGCCCCTTTAGTTATGGTAGTGGAACGGTGGAGAGATTAATTATACGAAGTCTTTGGTCAAAATCAGTTCCCAATATCAACGCCAAGTTTTTAATAATCATTGCCATATTGGACTTTTAGGAAAATTTCAATATGCCAAGAGAACTGCAATATTATGTTCAATAATTAAAGAGACTTTACAGAACAAAAATTGGCATTTTTATTTTGGTTCTTATGATATTCCGATAATAGATGTTATATGGTGGTGGTACGTTCTACCACGAAATGATTGTGTCTGCAAGTGGACAATTTAACCTTTTAAAAATAAAAAGGGTTTGCAACATATTATCTCCTTTATTCGTAACGGTACCAACCATAGCATTAAAAAGGCTTGGAATTTTTATATATAAATATAATGACTTTTATTAAATTTTGACTTGGGTGCATCAGTTTTTTCAACTAATTTAAAATAGGATTTTAACATTAAAATCTCTCAACCAAATTTGTTTTAACGTAAAAAATCCAAACTAAATATAAAAAAAATCATCAGATTAACTTTATTTAATGAATTAAATCTTTAGTATATAATACCAATCATAATTATCACTATTACTAATAGATCTTTAATTTAATGGTTTTTATCTTAATTAAAATAATTGAGAATTTTTATCATTAATAATATATAAAAATAAAAATATGTAAAAATATAAAAATAGAATAATATTAGCTAAAAATTAGTAATTTAAATTTCAAATTAACATTTTAAGAATTATGTATATAAATGAATTTGATTTGTTTTTAAATTCAACCTTGTTTATGTATAAACGGAACATGTAAAAAACCAGAAAATACAATAAATATTGTGTAAATATTTACCGGTAAGAGTAGTTCTTTTAACCGACACAATAGATAAACTTGTTAACTAAAAATTAGCAATTAACATTTTCACAATTAGCACTTCAAATAAATGATGAACATCGGCGAGATCGATTTATTTTGAATTTATATTATATATGAGAGTTAAAACATGTAATTATAATTCTAATGTGAATATCCCCTATTTAGATTAAAAGTATCTCCGATATAAAACTTATTTAAAAAAATAGAGTAAAATGTAATATGAAATAAAAATGGCACAACCATATTTCATTCACCATTATATAATAGAGTGATGAACAAAAAATAGAATCCATTTTTAAAGTAATCTCTATGATAGAGTAAAAATGTTGAGTAAGAAAATTGAAATATTTATTTACTCCATATTTTTTTTAACTTTGTTTTAGAGCGAAAATTGGAGTTCGGTTGAAAATAGCCTAAATTTTAGTTTATTGACACTAAAATTAGAATTAAGAGGTTTAATTCCCATATATAATATGACTATTAAAATAAATCTATTTCATAAAATTTCATAATTGATTTGAAGTGTTAATTATGAAAATGTTAGTTACTAATTTTTTAGATAACTAGTGTAGCTATATCGCCGGTCCAAAAAACTACTACTACTGATAAATTTTAGATAGTTTTATTACATTTTTTGTTTTATATATTTTAAACATATACATATATAATGTTGATTTTAAAACAAATCAAACTCATCTATTTGTACAGATTTAAAATGTTAGTTTTAAAAATTTAAGTTACTAGTTTTTAAATAATGTTATTATATTTTTGAATTTTTTTCTTTGTTTTTTATATATTGTTTCACTATATCTTAGAGACAAATTTTTTTTTTTTGTTACAATAGATAAAAGTAAAGATACTTACTTTTACTATACATTTTAAGAAAGTTTTTTTTCATACAAAATACATTAAATTATTTATATCTCAATATAGAGTTCTTCTATTTTATACAAAACAATGAAAAACGTTAAAATGTTTCTAACAAATAATATGGAGAATGAATTGTAAACTATCTCAGAAGAAATTATGAAGTTAATATTTCGAAAAATCATTAATCATCTTAAGTTGCTAGTTTCCTATGAGGTTGAACCTGATGTTATCAAGTTTTAATGTTCTCGTGTTATGTTTTCACATAGACATTCTGTCTTGCTCTTTTAGGTTTTACTCCATCTTCGATATCTACTTTGGTCACAAAGGCATGTTACTTCTTTTCAATGTCCAACTGCACTTTCTAGGTTCGGAAATTTACACATGTAGTCTCGGAAAAAATGAGTTATAGTTTTGTTACTTTGTGTTTTTCTATACACTCTCAACAAAAACTTGCTCTTTCAAGGAAACACACCAACATAATATCTCATATGTTGTTCTTTTACTTCCATTTACATTTATTGTGGTTTTGTGTGGATTTGATGAGCTTTGTTTCTTTTTAGAAACGAACATATCATTTAAATAAAATAAGTTTAGTTAAAATAAGTTTGGTTATTATTAGTGTGACATGGGTGAGTCCTTTTTAGCTTATGTAGATGTTCTTAATAAAAAAAAATCTTCAGCAGAGAAAATCGATAATGAGTTGAGTTCGTATCCTATACCTACGGTTTCATTTTTGGTTCTACATCAATTTTTCTAATGAATCATGATGATCACTGTACCTCCAAGATTGATACATACATCAAATGTGGATATAAACGGACAGGGAAATGAAGAGAAGGATGGGACAAGATGTACAAACTTTATACTAAGAATGGGTAACTTCTTATCATGGCTGCCTCACACTCATCAATCCTCTTTTCGTCTTCTTATTAGTGTTCCTTTCCCCCTACTTTTTTGGCTTTTGTGTTTTCTTTTTCCAACTCTTTTCATGTGATTCCCACTTAGTTTGCAAATAAAGTTAATTATTTGATTATAAAGATATAACACTTAAGTTGATTGTGATGCTTTTAACATTTTTCTAATCATAGTGAACTATTAATGGTTAAATTTACTTTAAAATATGTTCTCTCCATCTACTTCTGTCTAATGCTTATATGAATTAAACCCACTCTATTCAATCAACCACAAAAAAAGAAGAAGAAATAAACTGAAACCATTCTCTGGGGACATTTGTTTGTGCATCCCTCTCGGCCCGGCCCGTTTATCGAATGTTTCAAGGGCCCAAATGTTACTAGGCCCATTTTGTTTCGTACATTTATTCGTTACCCCGTGAAACACGACAAGACCCGACCCAAACGTTCCACATATCCGAAAAGATCCGAAACGTCGCCGTAGCAGCGACGAAGTTTCTCGTCTTCTTCATCTCTCTCATTTTTTTTATTTTTCTCGGTTCAGCAAAATCGACTTTCCGTAAATTTCTCTGCTAAGGTTTCCCTTTTCCACGCAATCATCCATTTCCGTGATCCATCTCATCGTCTCCCGTTAACTCCAGTCTCTAATTACAAATCCGTTCTTCGTCTCAATCGAAGCGGATATATCAAAAAAGTAGCTGAGATTTTAGGTTCTTGTATTTTTAAATTTTAGGGTTAGGTTTAAAAAAATCATGTTTTTCTCCGGCGATCCGTCGACTCGGAAGCGAGTTGATTTAGGTGGCCGGAGCACTAAGGAGAGAGATGCTCGGAAGCTTCTGGAGCAGACTAGGATGGAGCGTAATCGTCGTCTGTTACAGAAGCAGCAGAACTCCGCTGCTCTCAAAATTCAGGTTAATTTTTTTTAACCTAATCGACTTAAAGTTTGGATTTTTATTTTTGGTGGCTCTGTTTTTTTCAGTAATGTAGAACAAGCAATAGTCTTTAGTGGAGTGTTGAGCTTAAAGGTGTCTCCTTTTGATAGCTTTAAGGTTTCAGAATCTCAGTTAGATTTGATCCTTTTCGTGTTCATGTGATAATGGTCCTGTAGGTCTCGTTTGGGTAGTGTGATTTAGAATTTAACCATTTAATCTCAGTTACAAAATGCTAGCTAGAGGCTGCAGATGCAACAGTTTAAGTTGGTTTGTTGTTAGCTTATGTGGATGAGTGCATTTGTTTTGATAAAGATAGAAGCCTTTTTAACAGTTTATGATCCTCTTGAGGGGAAAGGTGCTGAGTGGTGACAATTTTTTTGGATACAGAAATTCTTTAGAGGTAGAAGATCAGTGGCCATTGAGCGCGCCAAGGTGAGGCGTGATTTCTGTGAAACCTATGGGGATAGTTGCCAGAATGTGGATAGGTATTTTTCTTTTGTTCTAACAGTATTGCTACATTTTTTTGTCCCTTTCTTCTGGTCTTATGATTGTTATTTGGTTACTTATTTGTCTTGTGACCCTTTTGTTATTTAATTTCTGCATTCAGGCATTGCTTTGAGCCAGGTTCAAGTTTCCTCCGTGAGTTTCTGTTTTTCTTCAAGGCTCAAAACTCGGGGGATTTTGTGATACTTGTGGAGACTTGTCGCCTATTGAAAAGTTTTGCTCACAGCAATGGTATTTTCAATATCTATGCATCTTCCTTTTATTGATACTTTTGGTCAATCTATTCATGGGTTTGATTAGTGTGGTTTAACTTTCTAGGTAACTCGTTATGTATGGGGCAGCATGTTCTGAGTTATCATTTTACTTAATCAGTTATTGATGGCTATTGTACTCTTGTTTAATATGTATATCTTCTGAGCAATATAGCTAGAACCTTGTGTGAGGAATGTCTCCTTCACCACAAATTTAACTCTCCCATCCTCACACATATATACTATACTGTTAATATTATTATATGCTTCAAGAACAATCTTTTTATCTAGCTTCTTCCCAATAATGTTTGGGATCTTGTTTAATGATATCACCAACTTTCATCATATGACAGGTGACATTTTCAGCCTTTTCTCTGGCTTGGACTATTCAGCTGAGCATAATTTGGTGGATCTTAGAGTAAAGAAATTTGCTTTTACCTGCATCGAGGCTATACATCAGAATAGGTTATTATATTAATATTACTTTTTTTCTTGTTATCATCTCTCATTAGCCTTTTTGTCTCAAACTGTAATCAACTGTCATTATATTGACTTCCTTTCAGTTCTATTATTAATCTGTTCAATTTTGCCTCCTCCTGATTTGAATCAGCAGGGACCGTTTAAAGGATCAGCTGTTAGTTACTAATGAAGAAGCTAGCACCTCAACAGCTGTCTTGATGGAGGCAATGTCATTACTGCTAGATCCTAAGCTGCCTTGGGTCTGCAAAACTGTGAGTTATCTCCAGAAAAGAAACATATTCAAACTGGTCAGAGAAATCGTCATTACAGCCAAGGTATTCTCCAGTAGTTCCCCAATATTATCCCCAACCATCCATTTCCTGTAGTTTATTACACACATTTAGTTGGCAACCTCTCCTTTTGAAGCATTTGTATTGTGATGCAGGAAAGCCCTAGAGGCCAGACTATGACCGGCAGCATTCTTTCACTAGAAAGACTATTGATCCTGGTAGTACCTCATGTTGGCCGTGAGCCATGTTGCTGTCCTGCTGTTGATCCACGTTCGAGTTTCTCATCTATGATCCTTACAATACCCTTGATATGGCAGCTCTTCCCAAACCTGAAAGTGGTTGGTTTCTGAACTCATGTCTTTTAGTTACGGATAGACGAAACACATTTATGCAGTATCATCTAATCTAAATTGATAGTTTTTAACAAGTTTATGTTTAACCCTGAGCTACATATTGTTTCAACTGTCAGCATCCATTTTGAACTTTGGTAAACTCATAGTTTCATGGTCCAGGTCTTTGCCAATCCAAATCTAAGTCAACACTACATTCACCAGATGGCTTTCTGTATTCAAAAGGATACCCATGTTCTCCCAATAGATACAAGCACAGAGTTCCCTGGTTATGCTTGTCTTCTTGGTAATACGTTGGAAGCTGCAAATGTGGTGTTGTCACAGCCTGAATGTTCATTGGATATGGTGGGTTCTTGGTGCAGTTTATTTCAGTCACGAAACATTTTCCTACCGGTTCTGTTTGACTTTAAGGCTTATTTATTTTGACCAGGCAATTGACATTGCATCAGTTGCAACTTTCTTGTTAGAGAGGCTCCCTCCTGTGAAGTCATCAGAAAGAGAAAGCAGAAAGAGTAGGGCATTTTGTTTTGTTTCACATGGCATTGTTCATTATTCTAAATTTTACTTACCATTCTGCTCGCAGTTCATATTAGGCTAATTTCATTTGTTACTTTTATCGTGGTTCAGACTCTTCCGAAGAGGATGATATGTTGATTGACGATATCCCAGAATTAGTCTTGAATAAGACTCTGGAGCAGCAGATAACCACTAATGCAATAGACTCACGTTTTCTTCTGCAGTTAGTATGTACCCATTCCCTCTCACACGAAACCACATTTAGTGGTATTCCTCCGCTGGGTCAAGTGATTTATTAATTTTAATCTAAGTTATTTTATTGTCAACTCTGCAGACAAATGTTTTGTTCCATCAAGTTTCGCTTGGTACGCAGCCATATGATGAAGATAAAGAAGCACAAGCTATTGGCACAGCCAGCTCTTTTTTGTATGCAGCATTCAATACACTCCCTCTTGAGAGAATCATGACAGTTTTGGCTTATAGAACCGAGCTTGTAGCTGTGTTGTGGAAATATATGAAACGATGCCATGAGAACCAGAAGTGGTCATCCATGCCTAATCTCCTAGCTTACCTTCCAGGAGATGCTCCGGGTTGGCTATTACCTCTGGTTGTTTTTTGTCCTGTTTATAAGTAAGGTTTGCTTTATTTACTACCAAATTTCTTGTAGTATTACTTGATATTTCTGTCGTGTGACTATAAGTAAGTCGGCATTGTGAGGGTGATTTAATACTTAAATCTGATTTAACATTATTGTTGCTGATCAGGCATATGCTTATGATAGTCGACAATGAGGAGTTTTACGAACGAGAGAAGCCACTGTCGCTACAAGATATCAGGTTGCTTATCATCATTCTCAAGCAAGTAAGTGTTATGACGGGTCTATTAAGTAGTCTTGTAACTTTGATGTGATGAGTTTTAGGAGGTATGATTGAAGACACGTGCATAAAGTTCAACTAAGCTACACAAAATTTAAAGATGTGATTAGCTAAGGCCTATTGTTTGTTGTACAAAAGTTTGTAAGCTAGATTGGCTTTGTGTTTTCATATGGCTGCGTTGTTGTAGTGGTTGTTAAATTTCTGCACCAAAATAGCATCTAATGTGCCATACTTTTAATTTTCTGTGTTCATGTGTATGATGGCTCTTTTATTCCAGGCTTTATGGCAGTTACTATGGGTGAATCCACTTACGCACCCTAGCACTGGGAAATCTGTGTCCAACAACCTCTCAAAGAAGAACCCTGTTGGCGTGATTCAGAACAGGGTTGGGGTTGTAGTTGCTGAATTACTTTCACAGGTTATTGTTCATTTTATGGCTATGTTGACTGAGAGTCTGGATAACTTGGCAAAGGTCTTTGTTCATTTTTCGTTTTGTTATTATATTCCGCAGTTGCAAGATTGGAACAACCGGCAAGAATTCACTTCCTCGAGCGATTTCCAAGCTGATACAGTCAATGAATATTTTATCTCTCAGGTGACTCAACACTTCAGTTTCATTTAGTCCTTGTTTCTCTATCATTTTGAATGATTCGCGTTAATTCTCTCCTACCATTTTTGATACTCTTTTCCTTTCTCCAGGCAATCGCAGAAGGTACAAGAGCCAACTACATACTGATGCACGCTCCTTTCCTGATTCCTTTTACAAGCAGAGTCAAGATATTCACAGTGAGTGGTTGTTAGAATGTGTATATCTCTGGTGAATGATTGTCATTTATTGGGTTTGAGGAACCTAGGAGTGCGAATTGACATATACTTGCATGAGTAATCTGGGTAAATGGGAGAAAAGATTGTATGTACTTGTTCATTGATCACTTTGCTGCGGCCGTATTTATTTGCTGGACATATTTGTAGACACAATTAGCAGCGGCTAGGGAGAGTCATGATCATGGATCTCAAGCCATTTTTGCTCGAAATCGGTTCAGAATACGAAGAGATCACATCTTGGAAGATGCTTACAATCAAATGAGTGCATTGTCAGAAGATGATCTCCGGGGATCGGTATGTTCTGTCTCTTGCCTGATATTTGTCCTCAAGCAGTTACATGTTAACAGTTGCAACAGATGCGTAAATTCTTTCCTATGTCTCTGTTTTGGTTTTCATTTGTAATATTTATAATGCAAATAACTACTGGCTGTAGATTCGCGTGACATTTGTCAATGAACTTGGAGTTGAGGAAGCTGGTATTGATGGTGGTGGCATTTTTAAAGACTTCATGGAGAAGATTACCCGAGCAGCCTTTGATGTGCAATATGGGTTGTTTAAGGTCGCATGTCTAGTTTTACTCAAGTTTTTGTGGATTTTATAATTTACCACCTCCATCATTTTTGCATGTAATCTGGCGTTTTTAAAAAAAAAATCTTGTACTTGGTTTCTTTCAGGAGACCGTTGATCACATGCTTTATCCTAATCCTGGATCAGGAATGGTACATGACCAGCATCTCCAGTTCTTTCATTTTCTCGGCACTCTTCTCGCAAAAGTATGTTTCTATATAAATTTTATTAATTTGGCCTTCTTTTTTCCTTTACTGCAGCTGATTTTCCATCTTTTAAGAAAAGACTCATGAAATGTTTTTTTTCCCGTTTTGTTGTTGCAGGCTATGTTTGAAGGGATTCTAGTTGATATACCATTTGCAACGTTTTTCCTCAGCAAATTGAAACAAAAGTACTGTTAATTTGATTTCTACCTTCAATATTTCCTGACATTTCATTTCTTTGTTAATCCCACAGACCTTGTGATACGTCGTTAAACTTGTATTTATCGTTGGCTAGGTACAACTATTTGAACGATTTGCCTTCTCTGGATCCTGAGTTGTATAAGCATCTCATATTTCTGAAGGTCAGTGTTCCTCAGCATCTATTTCCTCTTATTTTGTGGAACCGAGAAATAACTGTTAGCATATGTGAAAGAATGCTGAAATCTGTATGTGTTCCTGTGATGATTTTATGAGCTTTTTTAATCCACCACTTGCAGCGTTATAAGGGTAATATCTCAGAGTTGGAGCTTTACTTTGTTATTCTCAACAATGAATATGGAGAGAGGACAGAGGAAGAGTTACTTCCAGGGGGCAAAGACATGCGAGTTACAAATGAGAATGTTATAACTTTCATTCATTTGGTTTCAAATCATCGGTTGAATTTTCAGGTACCGGCACTTTCTCTCTCTCATTTGTTTTAGCATGCTTGAGGCCATAACTTCTGATATAATCCCATTTTTTTGTGTTGCAGATACGCCAACAGAGTTCTCATTTCTTGAGAGGGTTTCAGCAACTCATTCCAAAAGAATGTATCGACATGTTCAATGAACATGAGCTTCAGGTGCCATGGATAACTATGCTCTGGATGGTTAAAATTTGTTGCTAACCTGTTGTGGGGTTTTGGGTGCAGGTTCTTATATCTGGTTCAGCTGATAGTTTGGATATTGACGACTTGCGTCAGAACACTAATTATACCGGAGGCTACAACGCTGTGAGTTGTTTTTTGCTGTAAGCAGAAATGCCATTCATTTATGTGATTGGAATAGTGTTATATGATAACATCGCTGTGTTTCTTGACAGGGACATTATGTGATTGATATGTTCTGGGAAGTTCTGAAAAGCTTCTCAACCGAGAACCAGAAGAAGTTCTTAAAGCAAGTCAAGTTCACCCTTACTACAACGATCTTTTACCCAATTATCAGAGGAGTCTTTTTGTGTGTTTCTTCAACGGAACTGAGAGGTAACTAACATCCATCATCTTAATTTCCAGATTTGTGACAGGCTGTTCGAGAGGACCACTGCTCGGTTTCAAATACTTGGAACCTGCATTCTGTATACAAAGGTAAGGATTCATAATGATTTTGGCTTTTGAAGTTGCTTTGGGGAAGCAACACAAATCATTAAAGATGCATCATCGTCGTTGGGACTGTGTTTCAGGGCTGCAGGTAGCGCGAGTAATGAAGCAGTTGATAGACTACCTACATCAGCCACTTGTATGAACCTTCTCAAGCTTCCTCCCTATCAAAGGTTTGTTCTCCCATAATACATAATCAATGTTTTGTTTTTTTGCGCCCATTTCAAGTAAACTCATCATCCTGCACCTTGATGCTATATAACTGGAGAAAGCAAGTTAAAACAATTATTTGTCAATGATGCAGCAAAGAACAACTTGAGAGCAAATTGATGTACGCCATAAGCGCAGAAGCAGGTTTTGACCTGAGCTGAGTAGCTTTTGTGACTTTGTCGCTCGGAGAAAAAGATGAAAGACAAAGGGGTGGCTTGATTGAAGGAAGAATCAAAAGCATGTTTTCTTGGATGTGGAAGAAAAAATCCGTTTGTTTTTCTCTTTCTTTTGTAATATATATTCAAGGATGATGGTAAATATCTTTGAGTGCATAATAATAATACATAGGAAAGGAAACGTAACATTTTGGTTAGAGAAATAAGTCATCAGATTTGGAAGCAACCCCAAAATCACACAACCAGACAGAATCATACACTCAAAGTGTTACCAACTTGATATACTTCTCCATGTCTTTGTGTCTTGGTTGATTCATGATCAGTGAAATTACCTATAGCTCTTGTCTTTACCTAGAATCCTACATCACCAGATTATATAGGGGACTCGAGAAGGTGGAATAAGTCTTCTTTTATTGGTCAACTAAACTCCATGAATCACATCTGGTTATCTGAGAATTATTTCTATAGCCTAAAGAGTGTGTCATTACTATGGTTTTGTAACTCCATTGGGACCTGTGAAGCACATATATACTGCTTGCTAAGTTCAAAGATGACGTTAGCCAAGAGAAGATGGAAAAAAATTGGTGACGTCACGAACACCACTGGTAGTTAGCGGGAAAAGAGTATTTTTCGACCCCAACATTTCGGATCGTGTCTTTTTATACCCAAACAAATCAAAAGTGCACAATCATACCTGAACTAAAAGTTTATTTAACTTTTCGACCCAAACTTTATTCCGTAGCGTGAAAATCTATCTACAAAACAACGTCGTTTTGTAATGAATTTCTTTTTTAAAAAATAACATTGGCTGGGAATCGAACCATGGTCTCACGGAAATCATACACTTTTACTTACCGCTGTGCTATGAACCATCTATGGTGTTTCTATTAATTTTAAAATATCTATATTTGTTTGTAATGAATTTCTTTTTTAAAAAGTTATTTTGGCTGGGAATCGAACCATGGTCCCGCAGAAATTATACACTTTTAATTACCGCTGTGCTATGAACCATCTACTGTATTTCAATTAATTTTAAAATATCTATATTTGATTTGTATATTCTGAGAAAAAACTATTTTTGTTTACAATTTTTTAATACAAATTATAATTGCATCAGTAATTTATATATTTTAAGTTTTTTACACTATTACACATGTAATAAAACATTTCATAAATTATTCCATCTAATTTAAAATGACATTTATCAAATAGTTATCTTATTTTAAATATTTAAAATTTGAAAATCTACATAGTTTGTTAAAATCAAAACTTAAGTTTTAAAATAAAAGTGTACTAAATCAAAACTTAACTTTTAAAACAAAAAATGTACAAAATAAAAACTTATGTTTTGATTTTTAAGAGAAAATATAATCACTTATTATATGTAGATTCTTGATGCAATTATAATTTGGACTAAAAAAATTTGTAACCAAAAATAGTTTTTATACAAATCAAATATAGATATTTTAAACATAATAGAAACACCGTAGATGGTTTATAGCACAGTGGTAAGTAAAAGTTTATTATTTCCACGGGACGATGGTTCGAGTCCCAGCCAACCTAATGTTTTTAAAAAGAAATTCATTATAAACTAATATAGATATTTAAAAATTAATTGAAACACTGTAGATGGTTCATAGCACAGCGGTAAAAAAAAGTGTAGATGGTTCATAGCACACTGTAGATGGTTCGCGGGACCATGGTTCGATTCTCAGGCAAAGTTATTTTTTTAAAAAGAAAGTCATTACAAAACGACGTCGTTTTGTATTACTTAACGGTTGACTAACGCCATGTTAGTCAAGGTAGATTTTCACGCTACGGAGTAAAGTTTGGGTCGAAAAGTTAAATAAGCTTTTAGTTCAGGTATAATTGTGCACTTATGATTTGTTTGGGTATAAAAAGACACGATCCGAAATGTTGGGGTCGAAAAATACCCTTTTCCCGGTAGTTAGCACTACTCCCGCTCACTCGGTGGCATGCGAGTTTCATCATCCGTTCAATAATAGGAAAAGTGCCTATTTCAACCTGAACTTTACCCGTCGTGTCTATTCCTTCCCGAATTTTATAGTAGTGTGTAATCCTCATTGAACTAATCAAAAATATAAAAATACTACCTGAACTTTATGTACTGGTGGACCTCGAACCTCGCAACAAATAATTTTAAATTTTACAAAATTTTGACGTCATTTTGATAATTAACGGATGACTAACATCTTTGATGGTCGATATAAATATATAAGCACAATTTTGAGAGTTCATGTAATATTTTTTAATTTTTAATTTTACAGAATTTACCCAAAATGACATCGTTTTGATAATTAACGAACGAATAATATTTTTTTCGGTCAGCTTATATATAAGCACTATTTTGATAGTTTATGTAGTATTTTTGAATTTTTGTTAAGTTTATTATGGAATATACACTACTATAAAATTTGGGAATGAAAATGCACAATACATAAAGTTCAGGTAATATTTTTTATATTTTTGATTAGTTCAGTGAGGAATACGCACTACTATAAAGTTCGGGAAGGAATAGACACGATGGGTAAAGTTCAGGTTGAAATAGGCACTTTTCTCGTCTGATAACTACTGGTATTAAACTTGAGAGATTTATAAGAATTTATGCCTTTATTTGTTTTTTTTTAAGTTGTTACACTAGTAAATACGACATTTAATACTATTTGCCTTTGTATAAAATGGTGGAGAAAAACATACCAATGCTACACATTCTTTCAAACAATATAACGCGACGCGAAAAATAAGCAGGTATTGGCTGTGCTTCAATCAAGGTTTCACAATCAGATATACTATTCTGCGCTCTAAAAGCCGCCATAAATGCTGAGAAGTAGTCTTTGGAGCTGGCAAACCCTTTTGCTACATCGATCCCTTTAGTGGATTGTTCATAATCTGTCAAGCAAGACCCATATATCATCTTCAGATTTGGATCAGTTGTGGTGTTCACTAAGCCTTGTGTCATCCTTATGGTCTTGTACCCAAACCCTATGGTTTTTTTCATGACCATACCGAGAAGACCGTGTAAGTCAAGCGTGACTGTTTTTGGGTCAGAGTTTAGCCAAGCGATGCAGAAGTTTTTATAAACGGCCGGTTTTGAGCAGAGTTGGACGACTAATTCTTTTGTGACTTTGTCACTCGGAGTATAAGATGAAGAGAAAGGGGTCATTGATATGAGAACGAGAAGAGGAAGAACCGATAACATGTTTCTTGTGACACAAAGAAAAGCCATTTCCCTGTTTATGCGTTCTGAAAAAAGTTCAGTAAAACAAAGAGAATGGTTATGCGTGTTCTTATGTGTATGGAGTGTACTTATTGCTTTGTAAAAGTTTCAAGTCGTATTAGGTTAAGAATCTTGGTGAGGTTTAATGAAATATTGACCAGATTTGTTTCATTTATGAATTGTTTACTCAAATTTAAAGAATGAGATAAGAAGGAACGTGTCAAAAACTTAAGCAGAGACAACTGGAAAAGAATTAGGTAGTTTTCCATTAATATATTACCAAGATAAGATCATCATAATTGTAGTTAGAATAATTTATAAATCACACGGATAGGATCGGGTTCGAAAAGGTGATAAATACCTTGATTTCGAAACCTCCAATTACTCCATAATTGCCTGGATCTCAATTAACGGGATTATATATAATCTGAACCTCCAGTTACTCCATATCAAAAGAGTAACATTTGATCCAAACTTGTGTTCAACATAATTAGTAAAAATATCTTTAAGAGCATAACCGAACCAAATGGACAAATCTGGACCGATATTGGAAAAAAATCAATAGAATCAATCCAACAATGCAATCACACTGAATTAGGTTTACTCAATAAAAATGGATCAAGCAAACCAACGATCTAACTCGATGATTGTTTTACTTGAGCATTTCAAATTATTACAAACTGAAGGCATATGAGGCACAGTTGCTGAAATTCTTGTCTACACATATGCCTCAGCTCAGTAAAAGCTTAGCCCATCAAGTTGTGTGAAATAAAACCTCAGCTAAGTAATCGGGAACATTTACGAGCCTGTGCATCATTAATAATCAGGAACACTTTCGAGCCTCCTGGAAATATAGCAACCAAAGTTTTGTTGTATGAGACTATTAGCTAGACATTATGTGACAATCACAAAAGGTTGTTCAAATACATTTGAGATCGCTCTCTCCTCATAATATAATATATTATTTTTATATTCAATCAGTATCAAATAAAATTAA
The DNA here is from genome assembly GCA_932364175.1 of Eruca vesicaria subsp. sativa. NCBI lineage: Eukaryota > Viridiplantae > Streptophyta > Magnoliopsida > Brassicales > Brassicaceae > Eruca > Eruca vesicaria. Next base: position 57,743 of record CAKOAT010131377.1, read on the forward strand.
ATATGTTATTAACTTCATTGAAAGTGCCACTAGCTTAAAGGTAATGGTAAAATATTTTTCCATTTGACTCAACCAACCTGAGTCGAATCCAAGGGTTTACTTGTTTATTTTTAAATCATGTAAAACGATGTCATTTCAGTTAACGAAGACCAACAATATTTTTTCTGTTAAATTTACTAACGGCGTGCTAAATTGGTAACTCAACAAAATCTTGTTAATACTTTTCCATTGGTAGCTCTATTGAAAGTGCCACTAGTTTAATGATAATGGTAAAATACTTTTCCATTTGACTCAACCAACCTGAGTTCGAATCTAGGGATTTACTTGTTTTTATTTTCAAATCATGTAAAACGACGTCGTTTCAGTTAACGAACGCCAACAATAATTTTTTTATTAAATTTATTGACGGCATGCTAAATTGGTAAGTCAACAAAAATATTGTTAATTAATTCTAAAGTCAAGGAAAGTTTTGTATTTTTTTATCAGCACAAATTTTCATGTTTCTTTTAGTAATTCGTGCAAAGATGAGATTTTTTTGGCTGAATTCCCTATATTCACTTGAAATCTATCAGAATTAAAAGGAAATATGAATGTCATACTCTGCAATCTTTGAACATTAATATTTTTTTCTTTTTAATGTATACTAGACTTTGACCCACGCAACCATGTGGGTGTTTTTTTACTTTTTATGTTTCATAATTAGTTATTTATTGTTTTATCTTTTATTTGTAAATTGTATTTGTTGGTGATATGTGTTGATGTTCAAACAACTATTTAGTATGTTACATAAATCATTTGATTTTTTTTGTTTATATAAAACTTATTATTTTCCAAGTATATATTTGTTTATAAAGCATACATTTTGGGCGGTTTGCATATATTAACACATAAATTCCAATAAAAATACAATTTTCTAATTTTAGATTTGATATATATATTTTTTTTACATCTCCGCTTTGAATTTCCTACCGGTAGGACCAACTACCTAGTTTACATTTTGTTGTTATAAAAAGTAAACGAATATATCTATATTTTATAAACAATAAATAGATGATATATATGTTGTGATATGAGCACGATTTAAGGAATATATCTGATCCAAAAAATTGCTAACTATTTGGTAAGATTTCATTGATATTAATTGAATAGTTAACTAAATATGGTTAGTTATCACGAAATTCTTGGAATTTTTATTCTAGTTTTGAATATAGGCGAATATTGTGTAAGGTAATATATTCATATCTCTAAGGCAATAAATCCGATAAATTTTTGAATAGTGGGTCCATTTTCATATTCTCCAACTGCATATTGTGACAAAGGTTCATAAACATGTAACCATCACTTACAGAGAGATCAATATTGACTTGTGCAATTTAAAATAAATAAAGAAAAATGATCAAGACATGACACGAGCAAGTTCTTAAAACAATGGCCATTTTCAAAAGATTTATATATTTTCAACTAAGAACATGACTAAGGATTTTTGAGAATTTTCTAAAACTTGAAACAATGGTCATCTTTAAGGAATTATATATCCGAAGCTAGCAATATTGAAGAACAATAGTCAAACGACTAAGTAAATGAATAAGACATGACCACAGGATTGATACCAATATATATATGTTTATGTTTATACCAATATATATGTTTATGTTCTTTATAGTAGATGATCTAACCTAAAAGATAAATACACATGAAATCAAATAGTATGTATGTGCTCACAATAAAGAGATGATTTCTATTAAAATATAAAGGGCAATTCTTTCAAATAGCACTCTTTTAAGTTTTTATCACAAAATAGATCTGAAAAATTAAAATGACCAAAATATCATTATTTATTTTGAAAATTCTAGGGTTTTTTTTTTAATTTTTAAAATTTGAAACTCTATCCCCAAAACTCTACTCCTCAACGCTAAACAAAAAAGTCTAGAATTAGTTAACTCAAGAGATATAAATGTATATTTAATAAAATATTTAAGTGTTATTTTGGTATTTTTAATTATTAAGGTCTATATTTGTGACAAAAAAATTTTTAAGTCTATCCTAGTCATTTTCTCTAATACAAAAATTTTATTGTGTTATTCTAATAACATATATGACATGATTCTGTTAAACTATTATTGTTACTGTGATACTTAATGTGATATTAATATGACCATAAAAAATAAGATAATTAAATATAATGACTTCTAATAGATGGTCTAATTTAAAATATCACACGTTAAAAGAGTCATGATTTATGTTTTAACATATAAGATGTGTTATTGTATATATAATCAGACTAAGTAAAGAAGATTCACCAGACTTTGACCAAAAAAAAAAAAGAAGATTCACCAGACAAGAAAATTTAAAGTGAATATCTCTCACAAAAAAAAGTTATTAAAATTATATCTAAAATGGTTTTCACCATGAAAACTGTAGCCATGCTTGTTTTCAGTACTTTTTTCATTATATCTTTTGTTGATTCACTTGAATGTCATGATCCTACAACTTCGGCTACCATTCATGCTAATTCTCCACGTAATGATTTATAATCTTATAGGTACAGTTTTATCATTTTTGATTAATATTAATATTGGTTCAATGATTTTGTTAATTTTAATAGATTACTAGATTCTGACCCGCCCTTCAAAGGGCAGGTATATTTTCTGTTTTCAATTTTAGAAATTTCATTTTTTTTCATAATCGTATTTGTGTTTTTCTTTGTAATAATATTTGTGGAAAATATATATTTTTTTTAAAAAATTGATTTGTAAAAGGTTTTGATAATTGTATTGAATTTGTGATGTTGTATAACTATAAACTTGTGCCATAACCATTTCATATATTAATTTTATACTTTATTTCTAAACAATTATTTTTTAAAAATAACAAAATATAGTTATAATTTTATTTAGTAATAAAATAGTAATTAAATAGATAAACTTAATTTTTTTTCATTAAATTTTCATGATTTAATATCATATATAATAATAATGATAACGCTTACACATAATAATTCTTCATGTAATTAAAAATGGGTTTTGTAAATTTTGACCTAATGTATGGTTTATTTTTAAGTATGTATCATGGAAAAAATATTGTTGGACTAAATAAACATTAATATGTCATAATCTTAATTTAATAGAATAGATATTGTACATGTACAATACTTTGATTTTAGTAATTAAATAGTATAAATAATTTGTCATATTACTGTATTAAAAATATAATTATTTAGATTAAGTCATAACGATTATATATATATATTTATTTATTTATCATAATAATAATTGTTTATGTATTGTAACAGATTTAAGTAATACTCGTAATATGTTTGAATTATAGTAAAATATATTTTTATACCTTACAGATTAATTGGTGTGATACCATATATATAAAAATTTATATTCATCTTGGTTCTGTAGAGATTGGTGGTTTTATTTCAATTGGTATAATACCATGTAAATATTAACAATGATTTTAACTGCCATAGTCCCATAAAATAGGAGACCAAATGGTTATTATGGGTGGTTACGTCAATATATTATAGAAGATAGTTATAAAATCTATATATTTAGCAGTTATAATTTATTATTGGACAACACATTTATCAATTGGACATGATCCAAAATTAATACTATTGATATGGGCAGTGCCAGTCCTGAGATATTTCAGGTCCAATACGAAATTAAAAATATGAACTCTAAATGACAACTAAAGAATTAAATATTACAATATTTTTAATACTAGTAAAAGTTTGTTAGTTATAAAATTTATCATTCTATTTTTGTCCTTAAAATAAGGAAAATAACTAAAATTTATTATGTTACATGTATTTTGTTATGTTACATTTTTGATTAGTCTCCATTTTATATATCATATCCTAAAAACGTAACAATAAAAACTGTAAAAAATTTAAGCCATAAATTTTTAAAATTTTAGGTCCCATACAAATGTATCTTGAGTATGTGTTCAAGACCGGGCCTGGATATGTGGGAGACTATAGTATGCTTCAACCTCTCAAGGTCGTGTTATTCTGGAGGGTTTGCAATGTGCGATAAGATTTGTCGGGGTTATTATACTAAGAAGTGTAGTCAGGATCAATTTTATTGTACAAAATTAAGTATGCGTCAATGATAAAATCATTGATGTTTGTTTGAAATAAACATCAATAGCTTTCATGCCTTTTTACCAATAGGTGATCAAGAATAAAATAAATAAATTTTATCAAACTGAAATAAATAAAAAAGAATAAAATATATAAAAGACTATAAAATTAAATTAGTTTGGTTAAAGCCGAGAGTTTTTTTTTATAAATTTAAACAAAATATGAATTTATATCAAAATATTATTTAAAATTTTTGATTGTATAATAAACCAAAAGCTATGACTCATACAGTTTTGCAAAAAAACATGCAAAAATGCTGTTAAGGCAACAAGAAACATGAAGATTGTTTAGTACATTAACACACCTCCCAAGCCACACCCTTTTGGCAGCCAATAGATGATGATGTCCATTGAAACTTGTCCCAAACAGAAAAATCTCTCTCAAAACAAAGATACTTGCAACACTTTCGTACTTTTCTTTGTTAACCTTGTCTACAAAAAAAACTGCTTAAGAATTCTAAAAGCTGGAGTTGAGATCAACTCACTTTGCCCATCTATTTTTGTAACATCTCGACCACCCACGGCTAATGGGCCACCCATTCCCGCTCACTCGGCCTGTGGGTCCATCCCGTTCTAACGGTCGGTCTATTAATTTTCCAAGGCTTTAGAGTCATGTTTACTGACCCTGCAATCACCACCCGACATTTTTCCGTGTTTTGGCCTCACTTACACGGTATCACAAATCACTTCCCGATAGGTCACCCATCCTTTGACTACTCCAGCTCAAGCACGCTTAACTCTAGAGTTCTCTCTGGATGTGCTCCCGAAAAGGTAAGTGCACTTTGGTGACATAGGTAACCAAATCAATTCTCTTAAATCTTTTCCAAATACCACAAACCGGGATGTTACAATTCTATTAAAACACCAACATGTCCTATTGATATATGTGTGGTCCAATTATTTATCATCTATTTATTATTTTACTATAATTACTATTTATCTATTACTTATAAGATATTTTATATCTACTATTTACGCTACTAATTTTTAGGAACCACTTCTCCTAGATATATATATTTATCCAATGGTATTAAATATTATTCTGTCATTTTGGTTAATACATACAGATGATTAACATATAATGTATCTTCTATAATAAAAGTAATGTTTTAACATGTGTGTCGATAGGAATATTACTCTTCACCTATTACTACTTTATAAATATGTCATTATTTCTTATTATTACTATATACTATATCTTCTATCCAATATAATAAATATGTTTCATTCTTATTATTTAGTCATTTAATTCCTAAGTTTAAGATTACTAACATTATTTTATTGATATAATGGCAAATGTCACTTATAACAAGACATGTTACAGTTTTTATTAAACAAAGTTTATTTTTAATTCAATTTTTTTTATAAATAAAAGTCAATATATATTTATTTAGATATAAAAATATCTATTTTATTAAAACAAGATCATGACCAATTAAAAAATATTTGGTCTAACTATTTATTATCTATGTATTGCTCTTTTCTATTAATAATATTAATTTGTTTATATTATTGATAAATGATTGAATACAAATATAATTACCAAATGGCGGGTCAAAATCTAGTTTCTTAATACATTCTTCTCGACTTGAACTTCTCCAAAAGCTGCAACGTTAATTTAATTTTTAAATAAAATTCTTAAAAAAACTTCCTAAAGTCATTTATTTATTTATTTATTTATTTATTTATTTATTTTTCTTCCTAAAGTCATTTTTTCAGTTATTCGGAAAAGACCCCAGAGTTGTCGGAATATCTGAATTTTAAAAAAAATCATAAAGTCATTTATTCAGTTAAGCAGACAAAGCTGGAAAAGAATTCTGTATTTTCCATTAATCGGTTTTACATATAATACCTTCATAATTAGAACTAATTTATTAAGAACACACACCACAATTAACGGGGTTAAATCTAATCTAACCTTCCAATTAATTACTCCACAATTGTCCTTCTTTGTAGAGTTCTCTATATCAAAGTCAAACGAGTAAATATTTATTTGATCCCAACTTGGTTCAATTAGCAAAAGTTAGCTCAAGCTCATAACCGAACTAAATGGTTAAATCTGGAAGTAAAACCGATATTAGAAAACCCAACAGAATCAATCAAACAATGTACTCACCGGTTTACTCAATGAAAATGGGTCAAGCAAACCAACGGATCAACCCGGATGAATCATAATTGGTTATTTGAGAATCTCAAATTTCAAATTTCAAATTATTACAACGGTAGATTAACAATAAAATAGTGGTAAAATTATATTTGTGCGGCTCGTCCCATACCAACGAGGGTAAAAATCAAAAGTTTAAACCGCAAATATAAAACCAAAGAAAACCAAAAACAACTCCGGTTTAAAATCTCGATTTGGCCTTAAACAGAACCAAAACTAAACCGTGATGTACCTGTAGACTTCTCTCTACATGTGAATGGGCTTGTCGTAAGTAGCCATGGCAGCTTCCTTGATAGCCTCACTCATGGTGGGATGAGCGTGACAAACTCTAGCAATATCTTCACTAGACGCATCATAGTTGATCGCTAGAACCGCCTCATGGATCAACTCTCCTGCGTTTGGTGACATAATGTGAACTCCCAAGATCTTGTCCGTCTCTTTATCAGCCAAAATCTTGACCATTCCCTCTGCTGTGTCTATAGCCTTGGCTCTGCTATTAGCCATGAAGGGGAACTTCCCAACTCGGTAGCTTACACCCTCTTTCTTCAGCTGCTCCTCGGTTTTACCAACAGAGGCAACTTCGGGATATGTGTAGACAACACCAGGGACCTTGTCGTAATCCACATGGCCGTGTTTGCCTGCTATAAACTCAACACAAGCCACACCGTCTTCTTCGGCTTTGTGAGCAAGCATTGGTCCTGGAATCACATCTCCAATAGCGTAAACGCCTGAGACATTGGTTGAGAATCTCTCGTTGACAAGGATCCTCCCTACTTTGTCTGTTTCAACTCCAATTTTGTCGAGATCAAGTCCTGATGTGAAGGGAGATCTTCCTGCTGAGACGAGGACAACATCAGCTTCGAGAGTGGTCTGTTCTCCACCTTCTGCAGGCTCCACTATGAGCTTCACACCATCTCCTGAGGAATCCACGCCAACAACTTTAGTCTTGAGCATGAACTTCATCTTCTGCTTCTCTAACGAACGTTGAAACTGCTTGCGGATTTCACCATCCATTGAGGGTACAATATCAGAAGCAAACTCAACAACTGTGACCTCTGAGCCAAGCCGTCCCCATACAGAACCCATCTCGAGACCAATGTAGCCAGCGCCAATGACGATAAGCTTCTTCGGTATCTCAGACAGAGACAGTGCTCCCGTAGATGAGACAATCTTCTTTTCATCAATAGTGATGCCAGGCAAAGACTTAACATCGGAGCCAGTAGCAACAATGATATGCTTCCCTTTCACAACTGTGGTTTCTCCATCGTTTGTTTCCACGGAGACTTCAGAAGGGGAGAGAAATTTACCGTAGCCCTTAACGTAGTTCACCTTGTTCTTCTTGAAAAGGCCTTCGATACCACGGGTGAGATTCTTGACTGCTGAGTCTTTCTGAGCCAACATAGCAGGGAGATCAACCTCAACGGAAGAGACCTTAACACCATGGTTAGCAAAAACGTGCTTTGCCTCATGGTACATGTGGGAAGAGTGAAGAAGGGCCTAAAATACACAAGAAAAATGGACGCTTTATGAGAATATTCATTAAACAGAAGGTAATAAACAATGTACGATAGGTTCATCAAAGCTAAAACAGAGTGTGGAAGAGCCTAACACAAAAAAAACAGAGGGATTTTAACACCATGGTTAGCAACTTAGCAAAAATGTGCTTTGCTTCATGGTATATGTGAGAAGAGTGAAGAAGAGCCTAAATATTCAAGAAAAGTGGAAGCTTTACGAGAATATTCAATTAACAGAAGCTAATAAACAATAATGTAATATAGGTCCATCAAAGCTAAAACAGAGTGTGGAAGAGCCTAACACAATCATACATTAAAATACAGAGTGCTACCAACACCATGGTTAGCAAAAACGTGTTTTGGTTCATGGTACATGTGAGGAAACTAATAGAAGGAAACTAAGAGAATTGCATTCAACAGAAGCTAATAGACAACGTAAGATAGGTTTATCAAAACTGAAACAGAGTGTGGAAGAGCCTAACACAATCATAAGGGACATAAACATTCAAGAAAAAAACTGAAGCTTTATGAGAGAATTCATTCAACAGAAGCTAATAGACAACGTAAGATAGGTCCACCAAAGCTAAAACAGAGCGTCGTAAAAAATAAAAGCTAAAACAGAGTGTGGAAGAGAGTCTAAGCCTAACACAGTCACACAACAACAACAAAAAAACAGAGTGCTATTAACAAGGAACAAGGAGATCTGATTTAGTGAATACATATCATCTCACAAACAGACTCTGAAACCTCTAATCCAATCTAATCTCGTCAAGTTCTTATATAAGTGGATCGAATCTGAATGAACAAAAACAAAAGTTGATTTCTAAGATTGAAATGAATCACCTTTGAAGGAATACATCCAACGTTAAGACAAGTACCACCGAGAGCGCCACGCTTCTCGATACAAGTTGTCTTGAGACCGAGCTGCGCGGCTTTAATCGCCGCCACGTAACCTCCAGGGCCGCCTCCGATGATGACGACGTCGTTTTCGTCGGATCCGGACGAGGAGAAGCCGCGGGAGAGGGAGAATCTGAGAGGGGAAGGGGAGATGTTTCTGGTGAGAAAGGAAGCCTTTCTCCTAGCCAAGTTCGCCATCGCCATCGTTGTTTTTTTTGTTGGTTTTCGAAGGAGACTTTGATTCTTTGAAGAAAGTCGAATAAAGACGAAAGCCCCCACTCACTATAAAAAGGTAGCCTCCTCTACCCTTTGTTTCTTTAGTCGGTTTGGATAATTCGGACCACAATAAAAGGTTAGGACCGGTTCAATTGGGTGGGTTTAGATATTTATGTTAGGAGTAGTATCTATACTATTAAAAGAGAAGGAGTCTAAATAAATCTACTTAAAAAAGTTGTTTGGACCCTTTCATTATACTAACATTTTTTTTTATCTTTCCTTATATTTCTCTAACAATATTGTACAATAAAATTATATCATATAACTTACCTTATATTTCTCTAACAATAAATTAGTCAATATTCTTATTTATTATACATTACTCTTATTGGTCAATATTTTTATTTCTCCACAATACATTATTATAACCTTATACCATATAATTTCATAATACGTGACTAATTTCACACATTAAACAAAAAATATATCATTTGCTTGAGCCACCAACTGTGCAACAGTACCCTCTATCATTTCCATTGATTAATTTTCATAGCTGATGTTTGATAAATAATGTTTGATAAATAGAGTATAAAATATATTGAACATCTCCATTCATGATAAATATGTTTAAAACCAAACATATTATTATTTTTAGAGTAAACCTATCTATAACATAGTATATTGTAATAATACAAAAACCGGTTTATTATCATAGTATTCTAATGTTTGGGGATATTTAGAAAAACAAGTTATAAAATTAATGATTTACTATTCTAGAGAAACTATTTTAAAACATTAATTTTGTTTAAAAAGATATCTAGACTCGTGAAAGATTGTAACTTATAATTTCAATATTTTCATGAATAATTTAATTTCTATGTATTTCCAGTGTGGTAATTTCTAATTTCCAGATATGTAGCGGGTAGGCTTGGATAGTTAGGATTCAAAATACCAATAAACCCGAAAAAATATTTGAAAAATACTTCAAACCATAAATAAATACTCAAAATATATTCAAATATCTGAAAACCTTGAATTTTACCTAATCTGACTCGAAAAACAAAATATACCCAAAAATTTGATTTGAATATCCAAAAAAAAAGAAAAAAAAAAAATATATATATATATATATTTTAGAACCTGAAACCTAAAACTGTAACTAAAACTTAAAAAGAATATACATAATACCAAAAACATATATGAAATATCCAAACATATATAATAAAAAAAAATATTGAGTGCTTTTATGTACCCGATCGGGTCTCGGTTATGATCTATACTAGAATCGATTCCTGCGGGTCTTTAAAGATAGCCAGTAAGTACATTATCATGGATCCTAGCCGAACCTATATTTTCGGGTCGGTTTGGTCGTGTTTTTCGATCCGGATAAAATGTCAAGCCCTAGAGAGAGTTACATTAAAAACTTACATATAAAATCTCAAATAAACTAATTTATAAATTACATAATTTTTCAAAAAATATATTTTATATATTAAGATTTGTAGCCTAATAATGTACATCATTTCTAAAATACTAAATCATATCAAAATTTGTTTATAATCTAAAAAAAACCCGCGCTTTTGAAGCGCGGGTCAAAATCTAGTTAAACATTACAAAATAATAAAATCATACCATAACTGATAGATGATACTCCTAATTATTCAAGTTATATATGATGAGACTTCATGGTGTACTATTTTACATATGGACCAACCACTTATTAATATATTGTTTGACTATATGCAAAGTGAATATATATAAATGATATTCTCTTTTTGTTTCTAAATAAATGTTATTCTACCTTTTTTTTTTCAAAATAAATGTCATTTTACATTTTCAATGCAATTTTTACACATAATCTCTTTCTTATTCTTTTAATCAATCAACAGATTATTTTTTAAAATTGTTTTTATTTAAATAAGTATACATTAAATGAGGATAAATTAGTAGATTTTCTCATTTTTTTAATATGTATGAAATATGTCAAAATGACATTTATTTTGAAAAAGAGAGAGTATGAAATAAAGAAATGGAGATGAAGATTAGAGAAAGGAAGAGAAGAGTATATTCTTTATGAAATCTGTAAGAAATGAAACAGAAAAGAGAGATTAAAACTTTATAATATGGATTCTCCTCTAATCTTAAATCAGTTTTTGTAATCCTATACTGGAGTAAATAGCCAACCAAACACATCATCAAAATTGGCTACAACACTTTGCCTACAACACATAAAAGAAATGGAGATGAGGATTAGAGAAAGGGAAGAGAAGAGTAGATTCTTTATGAAAATCTCTAATAAAACAGAAAAACAGAGACTAAAACTTAATATAACCTTGATTTGCCTATAATCATAAATCAGTTTTATGTACATAAGTGCTCAATAATCACATCATCAAAATTGGCTACAACACTTATGCACATCTTAAACAACAAACAAGAAGTATAAGTCCCTTCATCTTCTTCTCTGTCTGTTTCATTTTTATTTCATCAAATATCAGAGAGATGTAAATGTCATCAAACAATCATATGCCTTGAGGAGGAGGTTTTTTTTATCTCTCTGTTTTCTATGTTATATACTCCCTCTGTTTCTAAATATAGGATTTTTTGGGTTTTTTCTTTGTTCCACAAAGTAAGATTTTCTGTAAAATATTAATGCTTTTTCATTTAAAATCAACTCAGTCAATTTGTATTTACGAGAACTTCTTAAATGTTTTTTGGATAAAGACAAGTTCTTTTTGTTAAAGTTCAGTTCCTCCACGCCAACTTCATTTTATTCTTTACAGTTTACTTTTTTTCTAAAGTGGAAAAAAACTTGAGAAGATACCATGTTGCAAGTAAAGTGCGTGAATTAACAAAAAAACCTGAATTGATCTGAGAATAATCTTCATCTTCATGAATAGGAAATGTTGAAATATTGTTGGATGAAGTAAACTCTCTTGTTGGACTTTTATTCAAATCAAACAAAAATTCTCTTTCATTGCTTTCAAATTGTATATTTAGGTCAAAATCATGAAAATCCATGAAAAAGTTTTACTTAAATGTTGAAAAATGATCTCTTAATATAGAATATTTATAGAACATGATCATAATAATTTGGCTCTGTTCTAAAATTCTACTTTGGCTCTTTTCTAAATTTCACATATTGTTTGGCTCCATTCTAAAATTTTACTTAAAAAAAATGTAGTTTGGCTCCATGTTTGAAATTTTTTACGAAATTGAAATGATTTGTTACTAATTTACATTCACTTTTCAAAGAATATGAAGAGGCGAGAAGGTGTGTGCAAAATTGATCAAAGAAACTCTTGAAAATAACTCCAACTTAAAGAGATGAGAAAGAATAATATTAGATCTCTCGAAGCAAACGTACACACATTAAAGCAAAGGTTAAGCAAAAAGTGCATTAATTATATCTTAATCTACGTGAAACACCCAAAAAATCCTATAGGAACGGAGGGAGTACATTTCTCCCCCTCAAGACCAACACGTTAGCCTTGTAGCATCGCCTGTAACCGAGCTCTAGCTTCATCAGAAACACAAAACCGTAATCTTCTCCTGTGAGGAGTTGGAAATGACGACGTGAAGCAGATGATCAACACTGTTACATTATCTCCTGAGTCAAGCCTGAACGCTTCCTTTCCAAGTTCCATCGCACATCTCCTCGGGTCACCATGTCTCCTCAGCTCTTGCCTCGCAAACGAAACAGCATACTGACTCGTCATCACGTCCCAAACACCGTCACATCCCAATATCAAAAACTCATCTCCCTCCGTCAAAACCATCTGCTTAATCTCCGGTTCCGAGATCAGAGACCCTGAACGCCTCTTCACTGACCAGTCTCCAAGAGCTCTTGTAACTGCGAGCTCACCGTAAAGATACTCCTCTTCAAAGTACCCTCCAAGATCCTTCACCCGTCTCCGCTCCGTCTCAGAAGTAAACTTGTGATCAAACGACATATCAACAGCTTTCCCTTTCCTGCTTAGCACTGCACGAGAATCACCTACATTAGCAACCATCAAGTACCGTCCCATCACAAGAGCTGTCAATGCAGTTGTTCCGCAAGAGTCACTAACAATTCTTTCATCTTCCATGGCCTTATCAGCTACCTTATAAGCTTCCCTATGAGATCTCTCCACTTCTTGCAAGAAAAAAGTGTTCACAACAAAGGGTGAGTCTCTGAAAACAGAGTCTTTAAAGAACAATCTTGTTGCATTCTCTTTGATATACTGTGAAGCCGCAGATCCACCATGACCATCAAAGACACCGTAGAAAGAAACAGGCAATGGAAATTTAAAGAAGGAAGAGCCGAGATGAGCTGAGAGGTCGTCTATGCATATGTGTTCATCTTCCATGTTCTCTCTGAGTTCACCCTTATCCGCATAACTACCAGAACTTATCTTAGGGACAAACTCACTAGTAACAGGCTCCTCAACAGCAGTTGCAGAACATGTCTTGACCTGTCAGATAAGAAAAAAAAACAGAGAATTCACAAAACAGAACATAAAGGCGACAACTTTATCAAATTCACAAACTCTGTTCTTTAACCCTAAAAAAGTCAAAGTCTTTGATGCATAATTTGACCTTAAAAACAATCAAAAGCATCGAAATTGCGATAAACCCTACACACACAAACACACACACATACCGATCTTAACAGAGGAGTCTCTTCAGGAGGAAGAGGAATGTCAATACAAACAGAGTCATGGATTCGAACTTCAGCAATGAGATCTCGAGACTTAACGACACTGATCTCAGCGGGAGTTTCAACGACGACGTTTTGACTCAGAAGCATCGATTTAGCTCTTCTGAAGAACTGAAGAACGAATCTGATTACAAGATCCTTGAGAAGACAAAGCTGTTGTGTGAAAAGCAGCCATTTTTCGGTGAGTGAAGAAGATGCTCTGTTTGTACGCATTTTGATTCTTTTTTTTTTTGGAGAAATATTAAAGAAATAAACAGAAGTTTTATGTTGAGTATATATACCACTAGTATATAAATATTATATTCTGTTTTAAGATAAATTTTTTGATAGTATTATGTCTTTTTTGGTAAAAATTCTTATTAGTGTAAAATATCTTTAAAAAGGTATTTTTAAAAATTCATGAACCTCTGATAATATTATATATTGTTTGTTAAAAATATCTTATTAGTAAATATCTATAAAAAGGTGATTTTTAAAATGCATGAACCTCTTGTGTCCACCACACTTTATTTGTTAATTTGGTGCTGGATACCTCAATTAAGACAAAAGATTGTTAATTAATATTGTACTTTGGTGGCCAGTGGTGAGTTACACGTGGGAAACATGGCTGTAAAGTGGTGGAAAATCATTTACCAATCAATCCACCGCCACCGTATAGCTCTTACCTCACTTGATGACCGAATAAATTTGCAAAGTGATGGAAAATCATTTACATATAAATTGACTAAAATACAAGATTACATTAATATAGGGTAAATCTATAAAACATTATTAACAATTTAATTCGATTAAAGCTAACTAATTATTTGTTTACTTTTTTTGATTGTCAAAAAGAAAAAACTAAAAACGACTTTTTCATTTAAAGAAAAGTCGAACTCCAAAGTTCAAAGGGTGACGTTGCTTGGTTACTAGTTCCTGTCAATTTAGTAGACGATTTTTTTTTTTTTGAGCAACTTTAGTAGACGATTATGATTCATTTAATTCCCTCTTTGGAAAAAAATGTGGCGTGTCTAATTTCTTATCGCGTGTTCATACGGCTATAGGTTTGTACACTTTTGTTTAACATCGACCATATATATCCATGAGTTAGACCGTTTAATGTAATTTTCAAAGTATCAATTGACGAATTAGTGACGAGTGACGACTATCCAGTCATATCTATACTATTAAAGCTGAAGTACAAAAATAAAGTGTTTGGAAACATGAATAAGAAAATTTTAAAAGTTTGATTGGAAACATGGATATCATACAAATTTAATGGGCTTATTTATTATACTAAAGATTACTGCGGCCCAAGGTACCATTATTATTGTTTTTGGATTTTCTATCATTGATATTACTTTACTTCTAAAAATTATTTATACATATATGTATTCATGTTTTAAATGTATTTAGAATAAATCAAGAATAGTATATACTTTATTTATATAATTTATATTGACTATTCTTATAAGTTTTTAATAGTGATATACTAGCCTTCCAATTCTTCATTAAAAATTAAATTCACAATTTGACTAAATTATTTAGTGTATATAACTTTACACCAAATTTAGTCAAAAAACTTTTTAAAATATTACTAAAATGTTTACGAGTCACAATATTTTAAGACGTCTCTGTTACACAATACAATAATGAAATACAATATTTAAACAATATACTATTACTTAGTAAAATTGGCATCATTAAATTGTAATTTTGAAAAGTTATATATACCATAAAGCCAAAGATCCGCCCAGTCGGGCGGGTTATGATCTAGTACTTAGCTTAAACCAAAACGAGATAATGAATATCATAAGCACGTTTATTCTTTTACTATGCTGAGGTTACTTCTTTGATTTGTCTAAATGATTTTGATATTCACAATTAATTTAAGAAATATAAGAAATATTTTTTTTTCCTTCTTTGTCTAAATGATTTTTTTTTTTTTTTTTAAGAAATATTATTATTTTTTTTTTCCTTCTTTGTTAAGTTTCATATTACTTTACTTTAGTTGACTGCATAATACGATTGTGTAAACAAGTAAACAACTCTTCAAAAAAGAAGATGCTACTGATAAAGAAACATGAAAAACCGAAGTAGTAAAACCAAAACACAGAGTTGTTAAGTTTCATGAAGACTACAAAAGCATCAAGTTCTTAATAAAGATAGAGAAAAAAAGAAGATCTTACCAAGTTTAGCCATTATCTTATAAGTGGTAACCAGCTTCTGCCGCACATCACTGCGTTAGCAGCTTTGGCATCCATGGAAAGAACAGACTCAGGAGGCTCTCTTTTGTCCGAAACATAAGCATCATAAGACGTGGCACGTGAGATGGGTATGGAGAGAATGTCACGAGCTACACGGGAAAGGACTGGATACTTTACGCTCTTCTCTTTCCACCATTCCAATGCTTTGAAGTCTTTGTTCCACTCCATGATCGGCTCTTTGAGATATGAATCAAGCTCTGATTCACCAAACTCTCTTGGAGAAGATCCTTCAAACTTGAGAAATTCCTGAAACAAAACGAAGTCTTTGTATCCATCAGGCTTCTCCTTCTCTTCCTTGTCCTCTTCTGCTTCATCATCATCACCATAATCTTCATCTTCTTCCTCTTCTTCAGAGACAACTGTATCAACAGAGCAGATTGGATTCTGACAGAACTCACTAGCTGCGTAACGAGCAAACAAACTGCGCAAATAGTCCAAAACAGTCTCAGCTTTAGACCCTTCATCACTCTCAATCTTCTTAGAGCAGTAAAACTCAACATACTTCAACTTAAACCTCGGATCCAACACAGACGCACTAGCCAAAACCAAGAACATACCATCCCAATACTTATCAAACATCTTCAACACCTTCTTACCCATCCTAACAAAATACTCACTCTCACCAGAATCAACCTCCTTCTTCAACATCACCTTAAGCTCAGCAAGAAGATGAAAATACACATTAGCCGTCGCATACCCTTCTTCAAAGAGCTCCTTAGCCACTTTATAAACACACCCACCAAGCTTACAAAACGTCTCAATCTGTACCCACTCCTCATCAGAAGGCTTATCATACTCATCATAAATCTCATCTTTAGAGAAAGCATCATCCTTATGCATATCAAAAGCTAGCTGGTAATGATAAAGCTTAACATTCCAGTTGGGAGCTGAAAAACATCTTCCCCACCCAACCAACATACGAAGCTCCTCATACAAATACCACCTAAACCTACCACACATCTCATCAATCATTAACCGGAACAAATCAGCACAGCAATAAACCACAAGAACCGGTTCTTCTCCCTCCCCCACTCCCATACATTTCTTTATACCATCAACAGTCTTCTCATCAAAATCCTCATGATTAGGCAAGAGTATCGCCGACACTTAACTCCCAATCTCAAAACTCTCAACAGCTGTTCGGAAATGGTGAATGTAAATATCATCCAAAGGTACCTTAGCGCCTGTAGTGTAACCTAAGATCCAATTTCGAACCTTCCAGTTATTGTCGATGAAATGAGCAGTGAGAGAGGTGAAATGCTCGTGTTTAATAGGGCCTCTGATGTCGCCTAGGTTGTTAAGAAGCAACCATTCGTAAGAGAGTGTTAGCTTCCCTTGAAAGTCTTTGAGAAAGTTTTTAGCTTTGGCTTTGCGGTCTTCGTGTATCTTTAGGACTTGTTTTCTGATGGAAGATGGAGTGATTCCTAACCAGTTGGACATTGGGTTATTATTATCACCATCTGAATCCTCATCCTCAGACATGTCTTCTTCAACGTCATCTTCTGCTTCCTCCACAAAATCATCTTCAATGTCGTCCATGAGATCGTCTACAGTGTCGTCTACAAAATCCTCTATGTTTTGATTCTTCATCGTTTCTACATAGACGATTAAAGCAGGCAACCATTAAAACCCTAATTTTTTGTTATTGTAATAAACCCTAGTTCCGTACAAAATCATGAGAAGATAACATGAATCTATGTAGGAGATAAAATAAGAAACAAAAACCTGAATCAGAGCCGGAATCGAGATCACTGTTGTTGTCCATTGCTAAAGGGTAGCTCTTCTGTGTTGAGGACTGAGGAGACGAAGGGGAGAGAGGATTTAGGTTATGTGAGAGAGAGAGAGAGACTTGACGGTTCCGATTTTCTATATACTGTGTAAGATCTTTTTTGTGATTTAGGCGGGAAGATTATAGCTACCTACGTGGCCTTCAGTTAGTGGATGTTTTCTCCTTTTCCAAGGTTTGAGTATAGAGGCGGTGGATCGGACGGTTGGTAATTAAAGTAGTGGACGGATGAGATTATTTTAAATATTTGTGTTTGGATTTTGTGATTTCATTAATGGTAATCTCTATAATATTATTTGAGAAGTCAGTTTCCTACGTGTCGCGCTCACGTTAACTCTCGATATGGTTGATTACATAGATACCCTTAATAAATAGGGGGATTTTAAGTTTATTATTAATTTTTTTATTAAGTTTCTTTTTTACCTTTTCCAAATAACATATATAATAAAAAGGAAATATTTCTAAAATTTTAAAACAGATTTAAAAACGAAAATATATGTATATAATACGACTTTATTAAAAAGGAAAGTTCACAAAATAGTAATATACCCCATTAATATATATATTTTAAATAACATATAATATATTTTCAAAATAATAAAATTATATATGTTCATGAACATCCAAAATTTATCAGTTACACTTTATTTTCTAATAGTTTTTAGAAATCAATATATAATTTGATAAATATTATGAAAATACTTGTATATTTAAGCGATAAATAAAACTAATTTGATTTGACTTAACTAAAATAAGGAATAAATCAATATTATGAAAATAAATGTATATTTAAGCGATAAATATAAATAATTTGATTGGACTTCACTAAAATAAAAAGCAATTATACTTCAATTTTAACTCAATATACTCACAACATGAATGACTCGAACAATCTAATTTATATCCAAAATTAAACATCTGACTACAATAAGCACATATAATATTATAGTAATAATATTCTATTTAATTTTATACATATAAGTTAGAGGTTGACTCAAAGCATATTAAAAAGAAAAAGAAAATATTAACCAATTACAATTTATTCTTTTGTAGAATTTATATATATGCATGAGACTTCAAAATGTTATCATTATATTCATTTATGTAATTTTGAATCAAACACTTCAGCTTATTATTTATTTTAGTTTAAGCACAATATATATATATATATATATATTAAGTTATATATAATTTAACTATAATATATTTACATATCTAAGAAAATAACCAACCGAAATGAAAATAAGAAAATTAATCAAAGTTTTATTATATTTACAATAAAAAATATTATAGCTGAATTCCAAAAATAAATATTATCCAATATACCAAATTGATAACAAAACCGACTATTGATCCAAAAAATAATTAAACCGACAATAATATATCCAAAGTCATATGTATAATTAGAATAATATAATATTTATTAATATAAATTATACATATAAATTGATACAAAACTAAAACTAAATATCAATCAATTATTATAAAATTTTATTTTTATGAATATTTATATCCGTGCATGAGCACGGGAAAATCACCTAGTTACGAATATACGGGAATATATTTTGGCCCCATTTTAAATTCAGTTTCTAGTAGTAACTGCAAGAAACACATTTCATACAAGTATATATGAGAGATCTTGTGACTAATTCTTACTACTGTATGCTATACCTATTTTAAAAATGATTAGAGCATTTGCTAACATGAGAAGAAAATACTAATATCAAAAATAAATTAAAATATTTATAAATGTTATTTGTTATAATTCTTTAATTAATTAATATTATAGATATTTTTTCATTTTATAGGTTCTCTATAAAAAATAGGTGTAGAATTTTTTGTCTAAAATACATGAGAACAAATTTAACTTTATCTTTTTGGCTGTAACTTTAAAATTAAAGTTAAAGTATGATTGGTAAAAATTAATAGAAATAGTTTTGTAAAATAAAATTACAACTTGATTGATAAAATTTAGTGAATTAAAAATATATAAAACTAGAGTATCTATATATAATAGCAAACTGAAAGTGACATCAGCATTTTTTTATAGGAAAAAAAAATTCAATCCAATGGTCATAGTTAACTTGATTTTAAGATCTAATGGACCAAAAAAAACATTTTCATATGATTGATGATGTCATCAAATATTTACAACTCTTCATTGAAAAGGCATATATTTAATTTTAATAGCCACAATCATATTTTTCATACATTTTCATAAGTTTAAATATTAATATTGACTTCTTAGAAAATAATATTTGCATGTGTCATGACCGAAGAGGTATGAACGTATAGTGATTCAAGAGGTACGAACATGTCGTGACCCAAGAGGTACGAATGTGTCGTGACCCAAGATGTACAAATGTGTCATGAACCAAG
>CAKOAT010131377.1:82384-95684 GCA_932364175.1 Eruca vesicaria subsp. sativa
TCTAAACCAGTTTGTATGGAGGTACTGAGCGTCATAGATTTAAAAATGTCGTTCTTTGCATGTTAATTACAGTGTTTTAAAACATATTATATTATTTAATTAAAAGGTTTAAACTGTTCCATCATTTCAACAAATTTTAAAAGTTTGTCTTCTCATATATAAAAAGATAAAAGAAAATGACTGCAACTTTAATATTAAAGTTTACTTAATATTGTTATGCTAAACGCATAACATTTAAATTTATACATTTTCAAACATAAATTATACTTTCACTCTTCTATTATCTAAGATTATTTTTTAAGTATTGATTTTCGTACAAAATAATTAGTTTATTAAATGATTCAAAATAATTGACTAACAAATATTATATAAAAATTACTTTTAAAAAAACATATTTTCTCTCGCGCGTTTACGCGCGGGGTGGTTTCCTAGTATAGATAAAGCCAAACCGATATTTTCCAATATCAAACGATTAATATTATTTTGAAGTCATAAGTAAATTTTAATCAGTTATAAATTGACATGTATAATGGATATTTGTAAAGTATCGAACTTCTCCAAATAAAATACTCGTCACTTTCTTTCTTCGTTTTTTCATTGAAATATTATAAGAACCCCCATTCTGTTGAAATATTTTCAAAGGAGAAGCTCTTTGTCTTAAATTCTGAGAAATTTAATTTTAGTTTAACAAATATAATAGTCTAAGAGAAAAACATTGCGTTGCTATTGAAAAGTGTAGATGGAATACTAAAAGGAAAAACATAGATATTGAATTCCCATGAAGACGACAAAAGGCTACGAAGTTCAAACTAAAGAAGGGACAATATGTTATTAGCAATTCTTGACAGAGTGTCAAAGTCTTAACCATTTTTTGCTGCACATCATGGCGTTGGCAACTTTGGCTTCCAAGGAGACGACGAACGCAGGAGGCTCTCTTCTGTCCAAACCATAAGCACCGTAAGACGTGGCACGTGAGATCGGTATGGAGAGAACGTCACGAGCTACACGAGAGAGGACTGGATAAGTTTGGCTCTTCTCTTTCCACCATTCCAATGCTTTAAAGTCTTTGTTCCACTCCATAACCGGTTCTTTGAGGTAGGCCTCAAGCTCTGATTCACCAAACTCTCTTGGAGATGATTCTTCAAACTTGAGAAATTCTTGGAAGAACGCAAAATCTTTGCAAGCGTCAGGCTTCGTTTCTCTTATCTTTCTTGCTTCCCTTTCTGCTTCTTCTGATGAATCAGAATCATACTCTTTTTCTCCTTCTTCTTCGTCCTCGTCATAATCCTCTTCTTTTTCATCCTCATAATCTTCCTGTTCTTCATCTCCTTCTTCTCCTCCATCATTATCATTTTCATTTTCTTCTTCGGAGTCAACTGAGGCAACCGAGCAGATTGGTTTTCGATAAGTATCAATAGCTGCATAGCGAGCATACATATTGAGTAGATACTCCAAAACAGTTTCAGCTTTAGACCCTTCATCATTGTCAATCTTCTTTGAGCAGTAAAACTCAACATACTTCATCTTAAACCTAGGGTCCAACACAGACGCACTAGCCAAAACCAAAAACATATGATTCCAATACTTATCAAACCTCTTCAGCATCTCCTTAGCGCTGCAGCGAAAATAATCACTATCAGCACTCTCAAGCTCTTGGTTCAACATGACCTTCAACTCAGCAAGAAGGTAGAAATAAACATTAGACGTAGAATACCCTCCTTCAAAAAGCTCCACAGCCACTTTATAGATACAACCAACGAGTCTGCAAAAGGTCTCAATCTTTATCCATTCTTCATCAGACGGCTTGTCAACCTCATCGTAAACCTCATCCTTTGAGAACTCATCCTCGTTTTTCATATCCACAGCTCGTTGCAGATTAGAAAACCAGAGGTTCCAATTCTCAGATGAACACTTTCCCCATCCAACCAACATACGCAAATCCTCTAGCAGCTTCCCACTTAAATCATCAAACACATTACCAACCATTAACCTGAAAAGATCAGCGCAACAATAGACTAAAAACACCGGTGAGGCAATCAAGTTATTATCTCCCTTATCTTCTAACCCTCTCCTGAAACCACCTAACGTCTCTTCATCAAACCCTTCTTCATTAGGCAGCAAAAGAGTAGAAACCTTACTCCCAATCCCAAACCCCTCAACAGCCTTCCTAAAACCATTAACATAAAGATCATCCAGAGCTACATCCACCTCACTAGCATACCTTAGTATCCACTTCCTGACCTTCCAATCATCATCAATGAAATGAGCAGTGATACAGACGAAATCCTCGTGTAAGACAGGGCCTTTAACGGAATCTCTAGTCCACCCATGACCAAGAACCATCCATTCGTAAGAGAGAGTTAACTTCCCTTGGAAACACTTGAGAAAATCTTTAGCTTTCTCTTTAAGTTCTTTGTGTATCTCCAAAACTTCTGTTTCGAGTTGAGAAACAGTGGGACGGAAATTAGGGTTGAGGAGGCGTATGAAATTTGTGAAGGAAGGGGTTTTGATGGTGTTAGGGTTAACTCCACCGCGAATGAAGAACCTCGCTAGAGCGTTAAAAGCTTCTTTCTCCTTCTCCTCAGCCGCCACATTCTCGTCATGGTCTACATAATCTAGAATCAGTACATTCACGAAGCTAAATCATAAAAGGCTAAATCGGAGGAAAACAAACCCTAGAAATTAGGGGTAAAATCCAATTAGCAAAAGAAACAACGAGAAAACAAGTACCTGAAGAGGAGGCGGAGGCGAGATCTCTTTTATCCATACCAAAGTTGGTGTTTCCGATTAGGGTTTAGGGGGGAGACGAAGGGAGAGAGGATTAGGGTTTTGTGATTTTATGGAAGAAGAAGAAGAGACGATTGCGATTTTCAGTGTACGGTTTACGCGGGAAATGATGATGCAGCTAATGCACCTACGTGGCTTTTTCTAGTTGGATAGTTTTTTTCTCTTTTTCAAAGAATTATTGAACGGTGAAGTAATGAAAGTAGTGGAAGTGTGTAACGGACGAGATTGTTTTGAATATTTTGTGTAAGAGAAAAAATGGTTCAAGAACAGAAAAATGGTGTTTCACAGTATCACTACTGTGACAAATATGTTTTTATGTTTTTTTTTAAAGTAATGAAAGTAATGGAAAAATATGTTTTTTTTTTTTTTTATGTTTACAAAACTACTTATATGACAAAGTACTCTTGGGACTTCTCAGGGACTTCACATGTTATTTTGAGTCAGAGAAGCTAGCAGGGCGTAAGGTTAGACATAGATCCTCCTAATACGGTTGTGTTGTTGACTCTCATCGTTATGTTCTTTCTGGTTCATTGTAGGCTAATAATGGTGCTAGTTATAGCTTTAATAAAAAACTTTGTCATCGAGTAGCATCAATGATTCATAACATTGATGATTTTGGTTTGCAGTCAATGATTAATACAGAGCATGAATGGAACCAACATTGAGCCAAGAAATAAATATAGAGCTCAGACAAAGGTTATGATACAGAAACTAAGAATAAGATGCAACAACAATTGGTTTCTTGATTTAGTTCTTACCTTTCCAAGAAGTAGCATAGCAGGAAGAAGAACAAGAAAATAAAGTCTACGGATTGTGGAACATACAGAGGGATGCAATAAAGCATCAGTTTTCAAAAACACTTGTCTAGACAATACAAAACCATAATTCACAAAGTAAATTTTAATCAGGTATAAACTGCCAAGTATATAATGGATATTGTGTAGTATCTCGAACTCTTCCATAATCATTAAAAAAAAAACAATTAAACCCCATTGAAATAGAGAAGCTCTTTGTTTCTATTTCCGAGAAATTTCACTTTAGTTTAACAAAGATAAAACTTCTACTTGTACTGATATAGAAACGGAGATGGAAGTTCTAAAACGAAAAGCTATTGAGTTCCAGAAAGAAAAGGCCACAAAAGCGTTATAAGTTCTTACTAGAGATTAAGAGAAATTCTGACATTATTGTCAAAGTTTTAACCATTTTTTGCTGCACATCATGGCGTTAGCAACTTTGGCTTCCAAGGGGACGACAAACGCAGGAGGCTCTCTTTTGCCCGTAACATAAGCATCGTAGGACTTGGCTCGTGAGATTGGAACTGAGAGAATGTCACGAGCTACTCGAGAGAGGATTGGATACTTGTGACCCCCCTCTTCTCTCCACCATTCCAATGCTTTGAAGTCTTTGTTCCACTCCATAACCGGCTCTTTGAGGTAGGCATCAAGCTCTGATTCACCAAACTCTCTTGGAGTTGATCCTTCAAACTTGAGAAATTCTTGAAAGAAAATGAAATCCTTGCAAGCGTCAGGCTTCTCTTCTCTTATCTTTCTTGCTTCCCTTTCTGCTTCTACTGATGAATCAGAGTCATACTGTTCTTTTCCTTCTTCCTGTTCTTCATCAAAATCTTCTTCTTCATCCTCATAATCTTCTTCTTCTCCTTCCTGTTCTTCATCATAATCTTCTCCTTCTTCGTCATCACAATCTTCTCCTCCTCCATCATCATTTTCATCTTCTTCTTTGGAGTCAACTGTAGCAACCGAGCATATTGGTTTCTGACAGATACCACTAGCTGCATAACGAGTATACAGATTGCGCAGATAGTCCAAAACAGTTTCAGCTTTTGAGCCTTCATCATTCTCAATCTTCTTTGAGCAGTAAAACTCAACATACTTCATCTTGAACCTGGGGTCCAACACAGAAGCAGTTGCTAAAACCAGAAACATCTGATTCCAGTACTTATCAAACCTCTTCAACATCCCCTCAGCTTTGCATCGAAAGTAATCACTATCAGCGCTCTCAAGCTCTTTCTTCAACATCACCTTCAGCTCAGCAAGAAGGTGGAAGTAGACATTAGACGTCGAATACCCACCCTCGAAAAGCTCCACTGCCACTTTATAGATACAACCAACGAGTCTGCTAAAAGTCTGAATCTTTATCCATTCTTCATCAGACGGTTTGTCATACTCATCGTAAACCTCATCCTTCGAGAACGCATCCTCGTTTTTCATATCCACAGCTTGTTGCAGTTGAGACAACCAAACGTTCCAGTTGGCAAACGAACACTTCCCCCATCCAACCAACATACGCACATCATCAAGCAGTGACTCGCTTAACTCGTTAAACACATCATCTACCATTAACCTGAAAAGATCAACACAACAATAGACAAGAAAAACCGGTGGGGAGATGGAGTTATCTCCCTTATCCTCTATCCCTCTCCTGAAACCACCCAACGTCTCTTCATCAAAACCTTCTTCATTAGGCAGTAAAACAGTAGAGACCTTGCTCTCAATCTCAAATGCTTCAACAGCGTTAACAAAAGCATGATCCAGAGCCACCACCTCCTCCACCTCACTAGTATACCCTAGGATCCATCTCCTAACCTTCCAATCATCATCAATGAAATGAGCAGTCACACAGACGAAACCCTCGTGCAAGACAGGGCCTTTAACGGAATCTCTAGCCCACCCATGTCCAAGAACCATAGATTCATAAGAGAGAGTTAACTTCCCTTGAAACCCCTTGAGAAAGTCCTTAGCTTTCTCTTTACATTCTTCGTGTATCTCCAAAGCCTCCTTCTCGAGCTGAGATACAGTGGGACGGAAATTAGGGTTGAGGTAGCGTATGAACTTTGCAAAGGAACGGCTTTTGATGGTGTTAGGGTTAATCCCACTGCGGATAAACGACTTCGCGAGAGCTTTTACACTTTCTTTCTCTTTATCTGCTGGTGAAGGAAGATTCTCCATAGCCACAATCTCCTCCTCCTCCTCGTCTACAGAATCATCCAACTTTAGTTTCTTCCTCGTTTCTAAAAGTGTAGAATCTAGAATCAGAGATACATTCGGGTAGATTCGCGAAACTAAATCATAAAAATCAAATAACAAACCCTAGAAATTAGGTATTAAAATAATGATACAACCGTACCTGAATTGGAGCCGGAGGCGAGATCTCTTCTATCCATATCCAAAGTTGATGTTTCCGATTAGGGTTTGGGTTTGGAGGGGAGACGAACGGAGAGAGGATTTAGGGTTTGCAATTTTATGGAAGAAGAGGTGATTGTGATTTCTTAGTGTATGATTTAGGCGGGAAAATGATTCTGCTGCAGCTATCGGACGTGGCATTTTGTGATTGGATAGTTTTTTCCTTGTTGGGGGAGTAATGTAATCGGACGGTGATGTACTGAGTGAAGTGGACGGAGGAGATCATTTTTAAATATTATGTGTGAGAGAAAATCAGAAAAATGGTATATTCGGTAGTTGTATTTTTTTTTTTTTTTATATTCGGTAGTTGTATATCACACACGGTTGGGCCATTTTAATTTCTTTCTAGTGTTTCACACACACACACGCACAGTATCATCTAATCTGAAAAGTTTGGAATCACTAAAAAATTGTTTTGATGTTGTTTTTTGGCAGTGCTGCTCGCCTGCTCTGGGAGTTATCAGTCACATGTTGTTTTGAGTCAGAAAAGCTAGCAGAGATCCTGATGCAAGTTTTCTTGCTGCTCTCATCATTATGCTTTCTCTCTGGTTCATTGTAGGCTAATGATGTTGCTAATTAGTTTCAATGATTCATAACATTGATGATCTTGATTTGCAGTCAATCGGATAATGATTTATAACTGAGAGAACAGTGCTAATATAATATCTGAGCATGAATGCAACCAACATTGAGCCAAGAAAATAAATGTAAAGCTCAGACAAAAGGTGCTAAATATGATACATAACTAAGAATAAGATTACAACATTCGGTTTCTTGATTTAGTGCTTACCTTTTCAAGAAGTAGCATAGCAGGTAGGAGGAAGAAGAAGAAAAAAAGACAAAAGCCCACGGTCGTATTATGGAACATACAAGAGATGCAATAAATCATCAGTTCGAAAACACAGTTATCTAGATAATACAAAAACCATGGATACTAACTTTGCGATGAGACAAGTCTCAACTCTCATGTTGTTGAGGACGTGAAGGCACTTTCTCACCTAGACTCCATGACTTGTATGACACGTTTTGTCGCACGAACAAACTCATTAAACAACGAGTAATCAAAATCACGAGCTTCTTGACTTGCACTATCTTTAGACATATCAGGTGGTATTGGTGGGTTCTGACAAATCACAAAGTCGAATCCACCAAATCTCTCCACAAAAGCCTCGAGCTTATTTGTACTTAAGCTCCTGATTGCTTCAATCTGCACAAGCTCTCCGGTTTGTCCTGAACTCTGCCACCATCTCTTCAGTACGTTACGGCTCAGTCCACAGTGCTCAACAGAGACTACGTTTTTGAGACGGATTCCAAGGCGGTTCAACGTGATCTCTGCACCACCGATCCCGCTAAAGAGTGATAACACTGTTAGCCCTTCAGGAAACAAAGACTTGAGGACAGAGAGATGGTAACCCAATGTGTCTGTTTGGAAACAGAACTCAAGTAGCTTCAACCTCTCAGCAAATCTCGCACCACCGATCTTCGTGTGGTTTGTTGGATATCCCATGATGCACTCTAGATGTTCAGGCTCTAGAGGTGAGAGGATTTTGGGAGCAATCCAGATCAGATTAGAGGTGTGACAATGTCGGAGTATTATAGTCTGGTCTTGTTGAGAAGGCTTTCCGCATTCAGCTAGACGACGTCCAAGTCTTTCACAAAGAGTAGTTGCATCGTTCATATTAGAACATGCAACGGCACTCAGATGCTTTCTCACATCCCATTGTGGCCACCAACTCTTCATGTGTGGCATTGCGTCTTGTATAGTTAACAGTGGCTTTGGGAGGATGTTGAACCGGTTTTCAACGGGAAGATTGTGCACGTACCCTTCTGTCCTACGAAGGGCTGAATACATCCGAGTATCTACATGTTCAGGGTGAATACCGAACAATAAACCCGAGATCTTAGATAACCACCTAGGAGAGATTTCACTTAAGTTTCCATAGAGGAAATATGGTCGTCTGGCTACATGTGGAGCCAGATTTTGGGACAAACGAGGCTGCATTGCCCTTGGAAATCCATATGTGTCATCTTTATCATCTTGCATCCAAGGGGCTTCCATATATTCAGGTCTTAGCCTTTTCCCTCTGTCATCGAAGTCAGAAAATTCGTCTGCAAAGACATTCTCATCTTCATCTTTTAGTCTTTTACCCCTTGAGCTCTCTCCCACATTGGCAGTGGTGGAGAAAGGAAGAGGGTCAGTACCAGGATCTGGTTTCATATCAGCAGTGCCACTTGAGGAACCCCTACCACTGTCTACTTTCTCTGCACCAGCACCAAGAAATCTCCAACTTTTTGAAAGACATGTAGCCGCAGGAGCCGCTGAAACTTTCTACAGTCACACCGAATATCATTGAGGTAAAAATTCAATAACACCTTAGCTTAGCTAAGAGAAGAGAATGAGATGGTTTTGATAGTGTGAATCAAGAAGATACACAAACATTCAATTAAAAAAAATTGAAGGCACACACCTTTTCTATATCTTCAAGGTCATTAGGAATGACAGGAGGAGCTTCACCCGTAACAATTGTCTCAGCGAGATCAGAAATCTGACCTTCTGTACCTGAAGAGGTGCAAATAGATTAAGTATTGGACTACAAGTATGATAGGGGCGGATGCAAAGCAGATTATAGTTTTCTCATTACACCCTTTGATTATTTTGATCATTCCCAACAATATAAACCAGGATTCAATGCTATATTGTGGCAAGCAATCATGTCAGTGTTCACATTAAAATGGATGAACAAGTAAAGAGTCTAAGTTTCGGACCTATCTTCTCAATTGCTATTGAGATTTCATGGTTAGAGAATCCCATTTCCAGTAGATGCAAAGTTTTGTCCATAGTTTCAAACAATACTTCATTGGGAACCTATGTACAATGTAAAATATAAAACATAGGTTAGAAGATAGTAATGAAGGTAATAAGCACATAAATACATATAAAAGATAAGCCTAAAAGAAAGGTATTGAAGACCTCAGGTCCTCTAGCAGCAACTGGACTGGCGTCTTCATCTTCTTCATTGATTTCAGTGTCATCAAGTGAGTCTTCGGATTCTTCTGCATACTGTTCCGCTAGTTGAGCAGCAACAATGAAGTCCACCATCTCATCAATTTGAGCGGTATTACCTATCATGCAGAAAAGAAAGTCAGGAAAAAGGCATCGGCTTTCACCGTTAACGTTATTTTAACAGCTTCATATATGTTATTCCTTAGCATTTTTCCTATTAAACATGTCATATAATGAAAAGTTCTGGAACGTCACACATGTTTAGACCACAAAATGGTTTTCTTGCAATGGTAAGAAATTTGTACCATTCTGCAATGTAGACACGGTATATTTTTCAAAAAATAAATTAAATGGAACGCCAAAGTCATTGTGGATTTATTACCAAGCCTATCTAGTGCAAAGTCAACTAGATTTTCTGGGAACTTCATTCCTAGTAACGCCATCCTTTTACCATCGATTTCATATTCAATATCAGGCTCCTATCAAAGAAGAGAGAAAACGTTTAAGAAACTAATTGAATGGAATACAATACATGCCATCACACGTTACAGGATTTACCGGTTTGGGTTCCACTAGCCCATGAAAGCTGGGTTCAGGATGTTCAGGTACAGAACTCTTAGTAAGAATCTCTAATAACAACTCAACATCATCTTCACCTGGATGTTAGAAAGGCAACGTCAGTAATATTAGCCTTTCATAAAATCACAATATTAGCATGCAAAGAAAACCTTTCATAGAAGATCACAATATATTTGGTTAAGTACCATTTTCAGCAATGGCTTTCTGAACAAGAGTAGGGCAAAAACCCATCTCAATCAGCAATGACTTAACATTACTTCCAGAAGAACTAGCAGCATTGTCCTGCAAATCAAATATAAAGAACAATAAGAACCTTCCTGAACCACTCACTAGAGGGAATGCTTCAAGAATTCAAGGTAGCATATAAATTCTAAGTTGTTTGTGTCACTAGGTATAGAATGGTTAACATACACCAAACTGCTGAGGATAAGAAGTATCACAGGGCAAGTCGAAATCTATGGTCTCTGGTTTTGGAAACACCATATCTTCATTCCTTTCATGATTAGAGGAACCTCCACCTCCTTCTCGTCTACGCAAATTACCCTGCAAGATTCCCAAAACTTAAAGAAAAATGCAACATAAACATATATATATTCCAAAGTTGTCAAATTCTATACCATTTAGAGAAAGAAAAAACAAACATCCACAGCACTATCACATGAAAGCCTGCACATACCGTGGAAAATGTGTTAGTGTCACCATCATGAATTGTATTAAAATGTACCCAAAATTGCACATAAAGAAATAAATAGTAAATGGAAAAAGCTCTCATTGATGCTTGATTCTACCATAAACAGCAAAGAATAGATGAAATTATTTGATAAGAATCTAAACATCTTGCATCACCTTAAAGTAGAACTCCTCGAACTAAGAGAAGATCGCGTTCACGAGTATTGACGTTTCAATTTAAAAAAAAATAATCTAGAGCGATAGCATGAAAGAGGATTATGTAAAGAGTGTGTCCGTACTTGCTCAGGAAGGTGCATGCCTGTTGCGGTGGTTCGAGTCGAGTGCGGCGGAGGGAGAGGTTGAGAACTAATCGCCCTGTATCTCGGCGCGTCGAATTCACTGCCGGCGCTATTGTGAAAATTTGGAAAAGTTATTCTTTGTTGTATCACTTTTTAATGAATGTCTGAGCGAACTTTTGAGCGCGTGTTTGGAAAATGAAAGGCCCAGATTAATAGAGTTTAGGAGTTCGATTATATTGTTGTGTGTTTTGATAA
Source organism: Eruca vesicaria subsp. sativa (assembly GCA_932364175.1). Classification (NCBI taxonomy): domain Eukaryota; kingdom Viridiplantae; phylum Streptophyta; class Magnoliopsida; order Brassicales; family Brassicaceae; genus Eruca; species Eruca vesicaria. The sequence goes on from CAKOAT010131377.1 coordinate 93,178, forward strand.
AAATGAAAAAAAAAAATAACTTTTTTTTTGTAACACGAAAAAAATAACTTGTTACAAAAATGAAAAAATAACAGTTTTTCCAGTGAATATTCTCTCTTATAAATTTTTGAAAGCAATTCATTTTTGTTCAAAAAGAAAAGTTTCGTTGAATGTAAAATTTAATACTAATAGATATATTTTCATTGTTTAGAGATTTTTTTTCTTTAAAATTAATTGATATAACCAAGGTGGCCACAAAACCTAAAAACTCGTTATAGTGCTATAAATTCTGGTGAACTGGCAGCCAATAAATTTATAATCAAACTAGGTGTTTTGCCCACACTTGCGGGCATAAATCTCTTATAAATATTTATTAGCTGATGTTTTATTAATTTAAAACCAACATAATAATTAATATTTATGTTTTCAAAAAGTACAAATGAAACATCAAATAAATATCAGTGACAAAACTTAAACATCGGAAATATTTAAAAGAATATATTTCTATTATTATTTTGCTTGATTTATAATTAATTATAATATTTATACACATATTTTTTAATTTATATTTGATTATAATTTTTTATATATTAATTTTAAATTTTATAATTGAAAAACATATTTTAAAGATAACAATATAATGCATAAGTTATTTATTTTCTAAAAATATAATAGGATAAATTTGTTTTAATTATATAATAATTATATAAGATTATAGAAATTATGACTTATAATTAAAATTACCTAAAATCATGGAGAACTTAATGAATCAAAAAATTCACTTCTTAAATAGATTAATTTGAGTGATGATTTATATTTAATTAATAATAGATAATTTTTATATTTTACTTTAAAATTATATAATCTAAAAATAGATTTTCAAGATAACAACATAATACGTAAGAATTACCTTATTTTATTAAAATATACTATTATTAGTGAAAATTGATTTCAATTATAGAATAACTATAATCATGGAGACAAATCAACAAATTCACTTTTCAAATAATTGTTTTGATGATTTATACTTAATTATTAATAATATAAATTATATATCTTAATTTAAAGTGCTATAATACGAAAATATATTTTCAAGATAACAACATAATACATAAGAATTATCTTATTTTAGAAAAAATATAAAATTATTATTATAAATTCGTTTTAGTTATATAATAAATATAGTAATTTTTGTATCTTAATTTAAAATTTAAGTGTTAAATATATAATATATTTCTAGATAACAACATAATTCACAAGAATTATGTTATTTTCTAAAATATGATATAATCATATAAATTCGGTTTATTTATAAATAAATTATATATAAATATTATAAATATTATAAATATTATAAATAAACAAAATTACTTAAACTTATGGAGAACATGACAACTAAGCAAATTTACTTCTTAAAGAATAGTATAGATTAATAATATAAATTTTATATCTTAATTTAAAGTTCTAATACAAAAATATATTTTCATCATAACAACATAATACATAAGAATTATCTTATTTCATAAAAATATAAAATAAATAATATAAATTCGTTTTAGTTATATAATAAATATAATAATTTTTGTATCTTAATTTAAAATTTAAGTTTTTTATATATAATATATTTCTAGATAACAACATAATTCACAAGAATTATCTTATTTTCTAAAATATGATATATTCATATAAATTTGTTTTATTTATAAATAAATTATTGATAAATATTAAAAATTTAATAAATAAACAAAATTACCTAAACTTATGGAGAACATGACAACTAAGCAAATTTACTTCTTAAATAATAGTATAGATTTCTATGTAACCTTCATTAGATTTTATTTGAATATGGGAATTTAAAAAATAAATTCAAAAATTATGTTATCTAAACTCGTCAGTAAACTATTGAGCATTTACAATAGCATAATATTTTCATGATACAAAGTGACATAATAATTTAAACAATCTAATTATTTTTTTGAACAGCAAATAATCTATTTCTAATTAATACAAAGCTTGTAGATCTATCCAAATTTCATTTTTATTCAATTCCAGTACGCAGTATAATGAATTTCTGTGTAATTGCAATCACTAAATTTCTTTTCTTGTTTCTTGACTTTACAATTTGGGATAATTGCACAAATACCATTTGTTTGATACCATTATTCAATTTTACCACCAATCAAAAGACATTTTCATAAATACACACATTCATTAATATCAAAAGACAATGTTACCCTTGATCTATCTTCTCTTCAATTAGATTCTTCTCTCGGCTAGATCCGCCTTCTCTCTGTCTCATGCAATGGCGACGAAGGAGACTGTTCAGGTTTGGTGTCGGAGTTCATAAGTTTCATCACGGGAGAAGCGTCGGATAAGTGTCAGAAGGAGAAGAGGAAGACGATCAACGGCGACGATTTACTTTGGGTGATGACGACGTTAGGGTTCGAGGATTACGTGGAGCCATTGAAGGTTTATTTGCAGAAGTATACAGAGGTGGAAGGGGAGAGGATGACGACGACTACAGGGAG
>CAKOAT010131377.1:98928-132079 GCA_932364175.1 Eruca vesicaria subsp. sativa
AGCTTTTCTAAATTAGTTTATAATCATTGTATAAGTCATTTATAATCATAGATTTTATATAGTATCTATAAGGTTTTATAAATTAATTATAAGGTTTTATATAGGTTTATAAGGGTTTATATGTTTATAAAAAGTTTATATAAGATTTATAAGGCTTTATAAATGTTTATATAAGAATATATAAGGATTTGTAGAAATTCTAAAGATAATTCAACTATAAAGTCTTAAAATATTTTATAAAGGCTTATAAATCATTTATAAGAGTTTATAAAACCTTGTATGAATATTTATGAAGTTTATAAAACACTTATAAATATTTATAAAATTATTTATAAAGGCTTATAAAACTATTTATAAGGGTTTATAAAACCATGTACAAGTACTTATACTTATAGTCATAATGCTCACAACATGTTCAAAAGGTTTAGAGAGCAATTAAAAGGTCCCTAAATCATTTAAAATGATCTATAACCATTTAGAAAGGTTCATACAAGGTTTTATAAACTCTTATAAACACACGTAAATAGTTTTATTAATCATTATAGATGTTTCGATCTTGAAAACACAAATAATCCATCAAAGAATATATAGAAAAAGGTTGACTCACTAATAAACATCTGATTTTTCTAAATAAACATCTGATTTTTCTTATAAAATTTTCAGTCGACTCACTAATATTTTGCGTATATTAGATTACACTTATATATTTCAACTGCATCATTGAGGCATTGACTTTTCTGGTTTAACCACTTAATTAACTACAACTTAAAACTCTCATTAACAAAGTAATGTCCCTTTCTAGGTAATTCATAAGTGATTTTGGGGGTTTATGTTGAATTCATAAGTGATTTTGGGGGTTTATGTTGCTCCCATAAGTTTTGTTTTCAAGTCATCACAAAATGTTAAAAATGTTTATAATGATTTATAAGAATTTAAAAGGGTTTACAAAATCACTTACATGTGCTTATAAAGATTTTATATAGAATTTATAAGGGTTTATAAAGTTTATAAAGGGTTACGAGGATCTTCTTGGACGCTACGAGGATCTCTTCTTCCACTAGTCCACACTTTTTGAACGTTTTGGATGTTTGAATTATCTTCTTCTCGGAGTTGGTCATGAAAGTAGGCCACTTCTTGAACATCTCCCATACTTCTTGTGCACTCAACCCTAACCTTTTGTACAAGTTAACTTTCTCTTGAATCGTCTCCTCACTCATCTGGAAAACCATGCGTAGAGCTTGGACGAACTTTGGGGTTGTGGTAACAAAACTCATCTTAAGAACCTTCTTGAGAGACTCTTGGAATCTAACTTTGCCGTGGATGGCTCCGTTCTCGGAGATGGGTAAAGGGAATAAGAGTTTATACAACCATTTAAATTTATAAAATCTTTTATAAATTTACAAATCATTTACAAGACTTCTAAATCATAATATAAGGTTAATAAGAACCTATAAGAGTTTATAAACCATTTATAAAGGTTTATAAGGGTTTTTAAAATGTTTATAAGGGTTTATAAAAATTTACAAAGGGTTTACAAACCAATTTATATGTGTTTAAATGTTACCTGCCTTCACTTGCAGAAAAGTAGACACAAATTATTGTCTCTATGCACATGTAAACATATCCATTGGCAGAGACACAAACAAAATCATACTAGGCGCAGGGAAGTGAGAGTGTGTGCTTCACATGTACTCATCAGAAGAAAAAGCACACTATCCATATGCAGATATGTGATGCAAGAGCGGTGTTTGACGTGTATTAGGGTTAATAAAATCATTTGTAATTAGTTTATGAATTATTTATAATGGCTTATAAATTATTTATAATGGTTTCTAAATCATTTATAATGGTTTATAGACCTTTATAAATTCTTATAAAATCATTTATAAATTATTATTAGTTTCTTTATAAGGCTTTATAAATTATAAAAATTATTTTAAAGTCTTTGTAAGGGCTAACCATTTGAGCAGGCTCTATAAACCATTTTTAGAAATTAATAAACTATATCTTATAAATTATTTATAAGGGTTAACTAGATCGTTTATAAATTATTTATAAATTATTTATAAATTATTTATAAGACTTTGTATATCATTTTCTATATTTCTATCTTATAATTCATTTACTGAGTCTATAACCATTTAGAAAGGCTTATAAAACATTTTATACTGGTTTGTAAAATAATTTGTAAGGGTTTATAAGGGTATGTATAAAAACAATTTATAAAGTTTATACACATTATAAAGGATTATAAAACAATTTATAAGGGTATGTAAAATTATTTGTAAGAGTCTATAAACCATTTATAAAGGTTTATAAAACAAATTATAAAATCTATAAACCATTTATAAATATTTATAAGAAAGTTATGAAAGTTTATAAATAATTTTTAAGGGGTATGTATACTATTAATAAGGGTTTATATAGGTGTAAAAACAAATTATAATAATATTTATAAGAATATATAACTATTTATAAGCAGTCAGCAGATGACACTGAAGATGTTACAAAAAAAAAGACTTCATATATCATTCTCTCTATTTCTATCTTATAATTCATTTATTCCATTTCGAAAGACTTATAAAATAATTTATAGTGGTTTGTAAAATAATTTGTAAAGGTTTATAAGGGTATGTAAATAATTTATAAGAGTTTATAAAAACAATTTATAAAGTTTATACACATTATAAAGGATTATAAAAAAAATTTATAAGGGTATGTAAAACTATTTGTAAGAGTCTCCCATTTATAAAGGCTTATAAAACAAGTTATAAAAACAAGTCGTAAAATCTATATGCTCTAGCTTATTTCGTTCTACGTTTTTTTAGCAATTTAGATGCAACATCAAATTTCTCTAGATAAATAACACGAACATGAAACCAAATGTATTTAAAAGAATCATCTGTTGCTGTAACGCCAGTTTTGAAGATAAACCATTTACATAAACCTGTTTAAAACCAACAGAACTTGAACACTTCGTTTGTCAAAAGTTCCTGCCCAAAAACAGAGCATCCACTAGCAGATTTTAAACACTACTAGCAGCCATAAAAAAAATGCCTCTCATCACCAAAAAACACTTGGTACACATGATACCCTTGTATACAGCCATTCCACATCAATCTAGAACTCCTGATGTACTTTCTGCTGTAACAACAACCTGCAGCATTTTTACAAATATGCAGATCCACCAAAAAAAAACGAATTTGATCTTTCACCATCAACAACTTCTGATCTTGAATAAGAAACGCCTCCTCCATAGTTAATACTCTTTAAGCAAGCTTCAGAAATTGATGAATTATCACTTCACTAACTTGTAAGTAATGACCAAGAAGATACTTACATAGTCTTCTCTTCTCTTGATGCAAATAAGACATCTTCAAAATAATTGTTTGATGTATGTCTCCCACAAGCAGCTTGAGATATATATGTCCACCAAAAACAGGTGATTATGACCCTAATAAACCTTCTCTTCGTTATCTTCTTAGTTTTGTAATTCGTGGATGAGTTCTTACACTATCCTACTCTGTAACAATACATAGCTTAACAGAGTAAAGAGAAGTTCCCCAAAAACATAGAGTTCACTTTTAATTACACAGCATGGATTAGAAACCTATTCTTGATTTGCATAGAAGATTTTGTCTAGGAGATTAACACAACAAACTTGACATAAATAGAGTGAATAACACAATATCAGCATTCTCATTGGTGTTCTAAGGGTTCTACAGCAGTCTTAAACAGAAGAACATAAACCTTGTTGATCTGGAAATATATGAATCCTCCAAGGGAATGAGTCACGTATGAGCCAAAGCTGGTCTCAACAATGCAGTGCCATGCAAGGCCATAGGCAGAATCGAAGTCCTAAAACATAAGAAAGATGGGAAATTGTTTCATGAGTAGAGCAAAAGTAAAGTTTATCTAAATTTGCTTTGCTGCAACAAGTGGTTTGACAAAGGAACAAAAGCTCAAGTTGGAAGAATACAGAGAGATATGAGAACCACCAAGAAAGGTAAAACAAGTCAAAACAGTAGAAACTGACTCAGACACCAATCACAAAAGTTAAGAATGGTAGCCAAAGTAAAACTTTAGAGATTACTGAACACTGAGACAAACAGAACGGTGACTCTGCTACAAGAATTGGAATCTCTGCAGCAAGCCATGGAGCAAGCCCCAAACAAAGTGCATGTGCTATACCAAACCTAGGACTGCATCAACAAAACAAAACAAAAGCAAAAGGCATTCATCAACGGCAAGAAAACGGGTATAATGTGCAAATCATATTCGTGTAAGAAATAGATATGCATAAACCCAACAAATTAGATGTTTACTTCAGGACAGTAACTCTCCTTGACTAATCTTATCACCATCAGAAGAACCATTGTTTGTATCACTACAAGTCCTAGTACTCTCCTTGACCAAGTCGTCAACAACTAAACACATCCTCTTGGAAAACTTAACCCCTGAGCCTTCACGAGCAACGCTTTCACCAGCATCATCCCCAGATTTCAAAAGAAAATCACCTAGAATCGAGGAGATTCCTCTCTTGCTTGGAACATTAGTCATATCACACAAAGGGAGACACGTTTCCTTGGACACTAAGCTGCAGCTATCTCCAGTCATCTTCACAAACAAAAAAAAGCAAAGAAAAAAAGAAAATTTTTCATTTCCAAATTCTAGATCTCACAAAACCGAAATCCCAAAACCAAATTGAAACAAAAACCCTAAAACTCACCATAAAAGTCATAAAAGTCATGGGATAGAAACATTTGACAGAGTTCACACCCATAAAAGTCAGTAAAGCCATAGTACTCTTCTCTATCACTAGCCATCGTCACCTCAAGCTCCCTTCCTCCCAACTCCCAGGTAACTTGAGTAGGAGTTGAGTAAGCTGAGAGCATATTTATAAATAAAATAACAATCTTAAGAAAAGATGAAAACATACTTATAAATCAAATCTCAGAAGTCAGAAGAAAGAGCATTACCAATTTAATAACTCTGAGCTAGTGAGAAGTGAAACCCTTCAGACTGAGAGCTGGACGCATGTGATAGAACACANTCTTGCTTATCATGAAGAGGGAGGGGGTGGGAATAGGAGGCACCTTCATGTGTGCAGATGTTGAAATCAAACTTTATAAAGTTTTATAAATTTTAAATTTAAACAATTCATAAGAAAAAAATCTTCAATTTTCCTAGAAACTTATTGCTTTTGAGAAATCAAACTCAAAATAAAGAAAGAGACGAAAATCAGAGAAATTGTCTTGTTCATCGATCTAAGCATGTTTAGTTTTTTTCTGATTAGTCGGAGAACTCGCCAGCGTTCGTCGGAGAACTCGCCAGCCTCGTCAAATCTCGCCCGAAACTCGTCAGTTTCGCCAAATCTCACCAGGATCTCGTCAGCTTCATCAAATCTCGCCGGAAAACTTGTTAGTTCCGTCAATTTTCATCGGATTTTATCACCTAATAGAATTTGATAGATTGTTCAATTTGAGAGCTTTGTAAATCTGGGAGAAAGACGATACGTATGTTGATTAGTTAGGCTAAGATAGTATTTTGCCTAAACATGGTTAAGCTAAACATGGTTAAGGGTACTATGGTCTTTTGCCTATCAAAATTATAAGTGTAAAGTTGGTTAATGTAAAAGTGAAATGTGGTATCATCAAAGTGCTAGTTTTAGCAATTTCCCTTTCCCTTTTATCATTTTTTTTTTTGTAATTTGGCTTTCATTTAGAACTAAAAAGAGATAAACAAAAAACATTACAAGCCCAAAGCAATGTGATAAGAGCAGAGCCCAGTTAAACCCTTGCATATCATCTTTTTAGACGTGCATTTTGGAGAGACCAACGTGAAAAAATATAAAGATCTAGAAAGGGCCCGCCTCGTCAGTCGTTACCACCTTCGCTGTATTGGTGGGTGCTGCCGTCAAATCATTCCGGTAAGTTCTGAACTTATGTCTTCTACCTATATACGTAAAGACTGTGGGTAGAAGTATATGAATTTGGTAGGGTTGGTATTTGATCGAAGGAATGCATCCGATGACTCCTGAGACTAATAACTTGACATGTTGGATGGTCTAAAACGAATAGGCGTTTGTCTATAACACCCAGTCGAAACCCCGTTCGGACGGTGGGGATCAGGGCGTTACAGTTGCTGCCGTCAAGTTATGAACTTAAGTTTTCTGTCCATATTTGGAGATGTCTCTACATTTTAATCGTTTTAGTATAGTTAAAAAAAAACTCAATTAGGTGTTTTAAGATAAATTAAATGTTTAAATATGCCCTAATGTGTGTGAATCCAATGTTTGAAAGATGCTATGTATCTCGTCTTTGATATGAAACCAATGTGTATACTTTTTTTTTTTTTGGTGTAAATGTTAAAAGCCAATGTGTATACCAATGTGTATACTTGTTTAGCCGTATCACGTCTGCTTATACATTAAGGTGTTTTTCTAATTTGAAAATATGTAATATACATTACTAACATATGCTTGTATCATTGCTTCTGTAGATTAAGCAAATCTTGACAGACAGAGAAGACATGTGGACACGCATATGTAGATTAACCATCATGTGAGTGTCTCTTGTTTCAAGTGATATTATATCTCATCAATGAGGATTACATATTGACGAAGCAATTTTTGTTTTTGAATTAGTACAGCATATGTCTTACATAACTTTGAGTAAATTTATGGCAGGGTGACCTCGGGATTTGTCTACTGGATAGTCACACATTTCCTGATAACTATTGCTTACGGTTTGCTATACTTCCAAGCTGTAAAAACATTTGATTCCGAAACTTCTTCTGTTTCCGACCAAAATAAAAAACATGCCACACTGATACACATTTTGGATTTATCTCTCGTACTCTACATCAAAGGTGTTATCTTGATCTTCATTTTGGATTTTGGCTCCCGGGTACCACCAGGGTACATGGATGTTTTGGCTGCAATAGCTCATATCGTAGGATTTTTTTTGGTTGTTGTTTGCATGTGCATGACATATAATATGACTCTTCCTTTCATCGCTGTTGGGATAATAATTTGGTGCTGGTTTATTTTTGTTTTCTTTCTCCATCTCCCCGAACTGGACTCGGAACTACTTGTTTAGGATCTCATAATTTCCTAGCGTTTATTAAATTTAGACTTTTTTTTAACTCCTTTGAAAAATTCTCGTTGTAATTGATTCCTAGCGTTTATTATTCAGAACATAATTTCCTAGCGTTTATTAATTCATTCTTTCATATAAGTACCTATGAGTTAATATCGTTATTCTCATTAAATGAAATGAAATGTACATGGGTTGACTTATATACATGATTTATCCAACTAAACCAACTAATGTAAATCAATCTAAACCGGTTTATAAGTACCAGTATACATTACACTCTAGACCATAATAGTCCCCTTCAAGATGGGACGAAGATATTGCGTAGACCCATCTTGCCAAATAACCGTTGGAAGGGTGCAGGATAGAGAGGTTTAGTGAATGGATCAGCTAACTGAAGATCAGTACGAACATGGAGAAGTTTAAATAACCCAGCAACCAATCTCTCACGAACACTATAACAATCCATTTCAACATTCTTTGTGCGCTCATGAAACACAGTATTGTGAGCAATGTGTATAGCAGCCATGTTGTCACAGAAGAGTAAGGTAGGTTTAGCTAATGGTAAGCGTAATTCCTTGAAGAAATTAGTAAGCCATACCAGATCATCTGTGATGAAAGAAAGGCTGCGATACTCTGCTTCAGCAGAACTTTTAGAAACAACCTGTTGCTTCTTTGAACGCCAAGCAATCAAGGAAGTTCCTAAGAAGATGCAAAAGCCAGAAGTAGAACGTCGTGTGTCTTGACAAGAACCCCAATCAGCGTCTGCAAAAGCCTGCAACTGCATTTCAGCCTGAGAAGAATAGAACAGTCCCTGACCAATAGTGCCCTTAATGTAATGCAAGACTTTGAGCAGAGCTTTGTGATGACTCTCTCGTGGTGCAGATGAGAACTGACTGAGCTTGTTAACTGCAAAAGTGATGTCCGGACGCGTGATCTGTAAGTACATTAAACGTCCTACAAGCCGACGATAAGCTTCAGCATCAACAAATTCTCCACCAGTTTCATTGGACAATTTTATGGAAGGATCCATAGGTATACTAGAAGGTTTGCAACCAAGGAGTCCTGTTTCATCCAAGAGGTCCAATGCATATTTCCTCTGACAAACATGAATCCCATCAGTAGAGCGAGCAATTTCAAGACCCAAAAAATACTTCATAGGACCAAGGTCACGAAGCTTGAAGAAGGATTTCAACTGAGTTTTGAGAAGCTCTGCAGCAGAATCATTATTGCTAGCGATGATGATATCATCAACGTAGACAATAACACATAGAAACAAATCATCATTGAGCTTCAGGAAACATGTATGATCAGAGTAAGTTTGAACGAATCCCAACGTAGTAAGAGTTGTTGAGAATTTAAGAAACCATTGCCGTGAAGCCTGTTTGAGACCGTAGAGAGATTTCTGAAGCTTACAAACGGCATTATCAGGCAATTTGTCCCCTTGTCGAGATGCATATCCAGGAGGTAACTGCATGTAAATTTCCTCCTCAAGGTCACCATTAAGGAAGGCATTAGAGATGTCAAGCTGATGAAGAGTAAAGTTGTAGATAGCAGAAAGAGCAAGGATAAGTTTGACTGTAGTGAGTTTAACAACCGGGGAGAAAGTTTCATGATAGTCAATCCCTTCTTGTTGCGTGTAGCCCTTAGCAACTAGACGAGCCTTGTACCTTTCAATAGATCCATCAGCATTGAACTTTACTTTAAACACCCATTTGCAGCCAATAGGAGTTTTGTCTGGTGGTAGAGAACAAATGATCCAAGTACCGGTATCTTCCAAAGCATTGATCTCTTGACTCATAGGCTCATCCCATACCAGAAGTCGCTTTGCCTCAGAGAAGGTTTTGGGTTCTTTTACTTTGTCAATGGCAACTAAAAAAGAAAGGTAATGAGATGAAACCTTACCATAAGAGAGGAAAGAAGAGATTTCATGAATGGTTGAGGATTCTACCGCATTGCAGTAGTAGTCCTGAAGATAAGCAGGCTGTTTTGTTCTCCTGTGTGATGTCTGAACAGAAGGTTCAGAAACATCTTTAGGAAGATTTGCAGTGGGCAAAAAATCCGGAGTTGAAGAATGAGAAGAAGTCTCATTATCAGGAACAGTATGTGGCACAGGAGAACGTGGAACATGATCAGGAAAGAAATCAAAAGCTTCAGAAGAAAGATCAGTTCCTACTAATGGAAAGAGCTCTTCATGAAAGATAACATGTCGAGAAACAAGAATTGAGTTAGTTTGAAGATCAAGAAGCTTGTATCCTTTTACACCATTTGGATAGCCTAGAAGAATACAAGCACGAGCTCGAGGATCGAATTTATGTCTGCTCTTGGGGGAGGTAGAAGAATAACAAAGACATCCAAAAACTTTGAGAAGAGAATAGTCAGGAAGCTTCTTTGTTAAAACTTCAAAAGGACTTTTATTTTTGAGAATAGGAGCAGGGAGACGATTGATGAGATGAACTGCGGTGAGAATGCAGTCCCCCCAATATGAAAGAGGAACATGAGATTGGAATAAGAGGGAGCGAGCAACGTTTAAAATGTGTTGATGCTTACGCTCAACAACTGAATTTTGCTGAGGGGTTTCTGGACAAGAATGATAGGAAATGATTCCTTTGGATTGATAAAGAGAAGTAAACTTGAGTTCTGGTGCATTATCAGACCTAACTCCCTTAACCTTTCTATCAAACTGGTTTTCTACCATGGTGATAAAGGCAGGAAAGACTTGGAGAACATCAGACTTAGACTTAAGCAAATATACCCAAGTTGCTCTAGAGCAGTCATCTACAATCGTAAGAAAATATCTAAAACCCTCATGAGTAGGAACCGAGAAAGGACCCCAAGTATCTATGTGGAGTAAATCAAAAGGAGAAGAACTCAGGTTATTGTGAGAGATAAACGGAAGGTGTTTCTGTTTGGATAAGTGACAAACTTTGCAATGAGAATCTGTTTTTATTGAATTTTGAGAAATATCCAAGACATTGTGCATACATTGAAGTTTTGAAAAAGAGGGATGACCCAAACGTTTATGCCAGATATCGGAACTTGAAATGGAAGCAACAACAGGGGAAGGTAAAGTACCTTTGACTACTAAAGACTCGATGTCCAGAAAGTATAGGTTTGCCACTTCTCTACCCATTCCAATCATTAATCCCTGAGTAGGCTCCTGAATTCCACAAGAAAATTCATCAAACCAGACTCTACAATGGAGACGCTTGGTTAAACAACTTATACTAAGGAGGTTAAACTTGAATTGAGGTATGTAAAGAACATCTTTGAGAACTAACTCACTACCCAGTTTAATATCTCCTATACCAATAATGCTAACCAGAACTCCAGTTGGTAAAGTAACCGTGGTATTAGGAAGAGATTTAAAAGAGAGAAAAGAGGATTGTTGATGGCAAATATGATTGGTGGCACCTGAATCAATCACCCAAGCATTTAAAGGAGTAATGGAAGTGTTGTTAGAGCAGACATAAGGCCTATCAATACCGGTGAAAGAACAGAGAATAGAAGGATAAAAAGTACCGGATATTGGGCAAATGGAAGATGAGGAAGGGATAGAAGCTGAGACAGAGTGTACTTCTGGTCCAGGATGAGTACTAGGAGGTTGGAGCTTCGTGCTAAGGAAAGATACCAGTTGTTGAATCTGTGACGCAGAGAGATCCGAGGAAACGTCACTGCCCTGTAGATTCTCAGAAATTGTCACATTCGCAGAGACTGGAGAGAAATCCTTATCAGCTCTCGGAGTCGGTTTCATGCTATTGGGATACCCGTGTTTCTTGTAGCATTTATCAACCAAGTGTCCAGGACGGTTACAGAACGTGCAGTAAGGGCGTTCTCTGCGAGGATAACCAGTAGAACGTCCTCCTGATGAGAGTAAAGCTGTAGCTGGAGCAGACGTATCATTAGGTTGAGCTACTTGAAACGCTGCAGCAGAAGAGACATCCAGAGACGTAGCATGAGAAGCCTCCTTTTGACTATCCTCTTGATCCAGAAGGTTATAGATCTCGGAAAAGGAAGGTAAATTCTTCTTCATGAGGATCCTACTTCGAATGTTCTCATAAGAGTCATTCAATCCCATCAAGAAGTCAATGATTCGATTTGTTTCCCTTTCAGCCATAAGCTCTTCAATAGTACGGTTAGTAGCTTGAATGTTGGCAAGTTCTTCCCACAGAGACTGCGTTTTGGTGTGATAAGCTGCCAAACTGAGACTACCTTGACGAAAAGAATGTAACTGATGACGAAGTTTGTATAAGCGAGGTAAGTTGGACTTGTGGAACCGAGAGTGAAGATCAATCCAGATCTCTGAAGCATGCTTAAAGTACAAGATACTCGTGTAGAGTGATTTGGTGACACTGTTCAGCAACCAAGATTTGATCATGCTGTTACATCTACACCAGATCTTGAAATAAGGATCATCTTCAGGAGGTTTAGGGATCGAACCGTCAACAAAACCTAGCTTATTCTTCGCCTCAAGACTAGTTGTCATAGCTATGATCCAAATTCCATAGTTACTACCATCTAGAGAATCCGCAACTAGGACTAGACCAGGATGATCAGAACTATGCAAGTAGTACGGAGAGTGAATGTTATCGGGAGAATTAGATACCTCAAACCGAGTAACAGATGACGGAGTAGAAGAACGATGAGGATCGAGACGATCCGGAGCTTCTTGACTTCCACGCGGCGGAATAGTACCAGAAGGTTGACCGCGAGACGTCGGAGAAGAAGGTGAACCGTATTCCGGAAGATCCGGTGACGAACGGCGATAACGAGATTTGCAATTGCGTTTCCCCATTGATATCAGAATCAGCTCGAGAAACTTCGATTAGGTTTGAATCGAGCTGAAAATGCACGGAGAGAACGACGGAGAGGATGAATTGAAAGAGTAAGTGACGACGGAAGAAGAACGCCGGTGAAAATCCGGTGGTGGTTAGGAAGAAGACAGAAGCGGAAAGTCGTTAGAGAATAACGGACATTTGCTCTGATACCATATGAGTTAATATCGTTATTCTCATTAAATGAAATGAAATGTACATGGGTTGACTTATATACATGACTTATCCAACTAAACCAACTAATGTAAATCAATCTAAACCGGTTTATAAGTACCAGTATACATTACACTCTAGACCATAATAGTACCAGGTCCAGTAAACACAAACAGTTTAACCAGAATATACTCATGTTCTAAATATCCCATAATACAATCTTCTTTTTTTCTTCAAATCTGATGAGTTTAAACTTTAAACGAGTCGAAAATTTCAACCAAAACATGGAACACAATAACTGGTTTAAAAATCACAAAACACAATAAGAACAAAACCGCATCAACACACTTGGACAAAGAGAGAAAAGTGCAGTTTAATGTTAAAGTCACTTAAGTGAAGAAACTGGTACATACAGGAAAAATATTTAAAAAGGTCGAGATCACTTCAGAGGGTACGAGTTTTACTACTTTCTGGTGATGCCTCTCCATTAACGATAAAACCAGTTTCTGCGGATCGATTTCATTCAGACGACCTGCAAAATCAGTACATCAAGAAAAAATTAGAAGCCTCCCAGGTTGTTTCTTATCTTGTTGTAAAGAGCAACTTACCCAAATCAATCTCACGCTCATCATCTTCTTCATCTGCTTCTTCAATAACTTCACTATCTTCCAATTCTGCGGCAGCTTTTGCATACCTTTCCAGAAATTCTTCCTCTGTTTCTTCACACTCATCATCACTCTCAGAATCCTGTTCAAAGACAAAACAAGAATCAGCTTAACTGGACACAAGAAACAAGTCACTAGAACACCAATGTTATTTCTTGAAAACAGCAAATTGTTTCCTCATCCAAAGTTTTATATAACTTAATAAATCATATCAAACCTCGTCATCTGAATCATTTTCATCAGATTCTTCCCCTTCTTCATCAGGTTCACCATCATCTTCATCATCGTCATCTGATTCTTCAGCTATTTCCTCTAGCCTCCGAGAAGCCTCCATCAATGAAACAAAGCACTTCCTTACCAGATCATCAGTTGCATTCCCTTGCCTTACATCTAAAAGCACCTCGATCACCTTTACTAACGTCAACACTGTAAAGAAGTAGTATTTTAGTCTATGTTCCTGCATTAATGACAAGCAATAGCTACTATATACAACCAAAAACCTTTAGAGATCATGTTGACCAGGTGCTTAAATCAGAGGTGAACCATAAGTTTGATGGAGAACTGGCATCAAGATTATCTTCAACTTACCAAATAGTTTTACTTCGGACGCTGTTGATGGAGAACTGGCATCAAGCGTAAGCGAATATGAAAACGCCAATGAGGATACCCATAACTCGAAACCTCCACACACCGCTTTCTCTAAAACGCGTTCCACAATATCAGAATGGGAGATATAGCATGATGATATTGCCAGCAAAAGAGGCCTCCACAACGAACAAGGTTTCTCACGCAATTGTAGAAAATGAGAAAAGGCTGCTTCACTTAAAACCACCGCCAATGATTTCCTCACTCCTTCGATGTCAGACGAGTAGTCTGGTACATGTAATAACGTGTGGACACAAGAACAAGCCCTCCTTGTGGCAGACGGGTACTCAAGTATGGCTTTACTGACAAAGGAACCAATGGATTCGACAACAGATCGTGGACGGACAGGCATCGCTGGAGGGAATGGCATATCTCTGAAAAGGAAACTTCTAAAACCATATTTGTTGTTTATACTCACTACTTCTTCTATGCAGTCAAAAATTGACAAATCCTCAGACTCCTCCCAACCATTCCAGCTAGCAAGAAGATCAGCCCAAACTAAGACTAAATCAGCTAATCTGTGCTCCACAACTACATTGGAATCAGTAGAAGCAAGCACAATGAACCACAACATCTTCGAGAAATGATCTATGCAAGAAGTAGGAGGCACATCTGTTGCCTGAACAATGCAAAGATAAAAGACAGAGCAGTAGTCTGAAATTAGAACAGGAATTCATTGTTCCATCAGGTGTACATGCTTGGTTCTAGTTTCTACAATTTTATGCACAAAGAAGCAGTGGTGTTTGAAGATATCTAAAAGAGATTAAGAGTAAGAAAAAATTCAACTACCAGCCATGCGTGCTGTAAAAGTGCCGACAAAGCTTTGCTGATGGTACCTTGACCGGTTAGCCATGTTTCAGTGGCTTGATTTTCCTCCTCATCCGTTTCAGGCTTAGAGATTTCATAAGTCTGAGACATTGCTGCTAATGTCTCAAGGCCACCCAGAGTAGCCTTATACGAGAAAAAAAGAAACAAACAGTTGAACGGTGACTTGCTGTGTCGATAGTCCAGATAACTCTACAATTTTTTGGGATTGCGTCCAGGATTTCATGTGCATGTGATGTAAGCATTTGCAGTATTTTTACTTAAATCAATAGAAATACATTACTTTCAATTATGTTTTCAACCTTTAAATTTGTAAGTTAAAATGTTAAGGAAAAACAGGAACTAAACATACCTGAGACCACTGATCTTCACCAGGATGGATAAAATTCAGCATACTACTAACTAGGGAAGATACAATGTAAGGAATATGCATAGCGACATCTTGACTTCCAGAGTCGACCACAGATTTTAGAAGTTGAAACAAAATGCTATCTTCTTCGTCTTCTTTGCCAATCCTACCAATAATAATCTGAAGAAGCGGCAACCATTCAGGTGGTGGGTACTCATTCTGAATTGAACAAACATTTTCTTTGAGTTAGATATGACAAGTCACTTAATCTACTAACGCAATTGTTAATTTAAGTGCTGACTTACTTCGAGTAGTGAACATATTCCCCCAGCAGCCGAAACACGCACTGGGTAACAAGAGATATCTTCCTGATCTGGCATTGCCAATGCCTTCAGCAGGGAAGAGAAAACATCCGCATTCATATCCTGAGAGCATAAAGCAACTAATCAATCATGAGATCACTATAAATGACATGTTGCAAAATTTAAACATTGCATATAGAAAATATTATGTTCCAATTATCAGCAAATGGTTTTACACACAAAAAAATATCAAGAAAGTGTAAAATTAACACCTCAGGTAGGCAGGACGCAAGCTCTCCAAGTACCCAATTGGCAGATGCAACCAAATAAGGTGAGCAATCAGACGTAGAATAAATGGGTAGCACGCGGGCACGGACTAAAGATGCCACATGCTCAGGATTTTGTTCTTGGATAAACTGTGAAAAGTGAGGCATCATAATTCTTATGTACAATATCAGTCAACGCTCAGCTTCAAAGAAAAAAAAGAGAACCAATTTCTCACCTCTTGCAAGCCACCATACGCCATTAGAACACCGAAATAGCTGACATGTCGAAAGTAGCAACAAAGTCAGCTAAATCACAAAGTGAAAGGGAATGAAAGAGGAAAGTATTAAAGAGGAAGATAAAAGTCTAGCAAAGAAGATAACAGAGTATGAATATATTTCAATATACTGAACAAACATTTACGATAAATTGATCTTCAGCTTGAGAAACGTGGCATTATGGAAGACTAACTTGCAAATCGAGATCTTAAATTTCCACTAGAAGAACATATTTCCACTGTTCCGACTTCCGAGTGTGTAAAAGCATTTTCTAATTTGGTAAACTAGAATCAGAAGTCATGAAAATGTCTAGGAACTCACGCTGCTGAAGTATTAGCATCCAGTATGTTGCTCTCTGAAGGCACAGAAAACTTTGACAAAAATGGAAGCACCAATAGATCACCCATGGAACATCTTTGGTTTTTTCTTCTGTTCTTTTCACCTTTCTTCCGCTTACATGCAGCTGAGGAAGCTTTATTTGTAGTCGATACTGGTGGTCCCTATGACAATGGGATCAAACTCTGTTAGAAGCTATGAACTAATAGCTGAAAATAGGTTATTGAATAAGCATAAGTTCTTCACCTTTGACATGGCAATAACACCAAGCAAGTTCATAGCACTTTTCCTGGCTGTAAACAAGTCCTCCCTCCACCCGGAAATTTCTTCCTGCCAAATCAAAAGGATATTTTTCTTAACTTGTGGTCATACATATAAAAGTATTCATACACATAAAAGTATTGCGTGTAGAGAGAAAGAGATATAAGTTGACATACTAGTTCAGAAGGAAGGTTCTTTCTTATGAATTCATCTGCATCTTCTTCCCACTCAGATATGTCCTATTTGCAAGAACATCGCAGATAAAGAAGTAAAGTTTCAGAATTAAGATCCCTGGTAGTAAGCAATGCTTGCAACACATATTATAACTTGAAGAAAGCGTACCCTTTCATTTAGCGCCAGGGCTGGAAAAATTGCAGAGTCTAACAAGAGAGAAAAATGGGGTGAAAGTAATCTCCATCCCTGTTTTAAGGTACCAAAGATATGTCGTCACTGACATTTGATATCTTTATTCAGATTTGATGTAAGCATTCTAACAACTTACAGGGCCAATTTCCATGACGCGTGAAATTACATCGAAAGCAAGTGATATGATTCTCTCAGTTAGGCTTCCGAGTTTCTGCACATGATAGTAGAAACTCAGAGCGTAAGATTAAGAAAATAGTAACATTTGGCTGAGAAGCAGCAATTTTTTGTAGTAATAAATTTTGATGGAAACTTCTCTGGCACCAAAAACCGAATTTTGAAGAGCTCAAAAATATTATCTAGTAAGAATGACTTGAAAAGCTTTCACAAACTGGAAACGTCAATACATACACTGATGTTTGAGCTATGTTTGGCAATCTTCATTGAGCAGTTTACTATCTCCGGCACCAACCTGCATAATATAGATATATTAGGCGTGGGAATTAAGCATTGCTAATAAGATTTTAAGGTGTTTGCTTACTTGTCAGAGTATTTTCTATGTCTGCTGACAAGTGTGCCAAAGAGGAGTAAACTTCTTTTTCCAGTTTTCAACCTTAACATGTATCCATCAGAAGGAGTAACACTCTCGTCAAAACTCAAGGAGTCCATAATTCTGATCATATCTTGACATAAGGAACCGAGCAGAGGTGACAAAGCAGACGGCATATGGGACTTCACCTACAATATTAAGTACCCCTTAACAAAACAACCACGGTGGATAGTACGATATGAACATGATAAGGAACTACAATAAATTTTAATCCACGAAAATTTTCAATCTTCCAGACATGAACGTGTGACTTACTGAAAAGAATAGGCATTTGCTAATGATGTGGAGTTTCTTCTCCATCTCCAGTTCACCACATTCATTTGTAGTCAAAGCCTGCTTTAGAATAATACAAAATATGTACCTCACTGAGCTCCGAAGTGAAAATATATCTTACATAAAGATGGTAGCAGATGAAGAACAAGAAAACCTTTTCAACGAGACGATGGAATACTGCGACTAATGGAACAAGAATTTCATTTGTGATACTCTCCAGCTGTTGTGGCACTGGTTCCTTAACAAGTTTTGGTTGCAAGAAGTACTGTAGGCAAACACAGAAATTTTCCACGTTTATTTAAAATACCAGGATTATGTGAACCAAGTTTACGATACTACACTACCACTTCAAATACAAACATTTTTTTCAGATTTATTTGAATTAATAAATACTGCTAGAAAACATTTCAGCCGGAAGTAGCAAAAGTCACAACCACAATAATGGACAACCATAATATGATGGAGAACGAAATGAGCAAAAGCAGAGAGGGATACGGAGAATAGACATGCAAGTTTAAGGCTCGCAGCTTCCTTAATATATTATTAATAACTTTTCCTACGAATGTGAATGCAACAAATACCTGAAAAGGTTTAACAACTGTGAGCAACACCATCAGAGCATTTACAGTACTCCAGCTAGAGTCTGAACAGCTTATTAAACTGCTCTTCTCGATAGCAGAACGCAGCTCTAGTACAAGTTCAGGCCATGCATCTTTCTTCACAAATTCTGACACAACAACAATGTGGAACTGGCCACAAACAAAATAAAGATTAGCAACAGCTAGACGAAGATAAGCTTGTACAAAACGCTTACCAGTTCAAGTAAAACTTTAAGAAGTGCAGGCTCTGCATGAAGCAAAGCTCGAAGGAGCTGATCCTTAAACTCCTTGCTGACTTCTGAGATGATCCCTCCAGTCCCAGTGTTCTTTCTGGTGAAATTCTTCAGGTACGTTGCAGCAGCAACTCTCTGACTCGGATTTTCGCCTCCTGCCAATCAGAAAAAAATGCACTAGCACACGTTCAACGGCTGTGGATACTTAAAAAGCTGGCAACAACCAAAAGACTCAAACGAGACTAACTCAAACATGTATGAGTTTCTGGATCAGCTGAATCAAAATATGTTCTTAAGGATTCAACTCTCATATTATCCATTAAATTTGATTTGTTGGTCGTTTTATCCGAAAAAAACAGATATCAGTAAAAACTTAGAAAAGTAAAGAAAAAATATAAACTACAAAAAGCAAAATTCAAATCATAAATATTATTTTTAAATTTTCACTCTGATCGGTATATTTATTAATATGTAATTAGTTAGGTATACCAGCAGAAGTGTTATTTGCATCTAGTAATTAAACTATAATTAGATCTACCAAATAAGAATTTTGTGAAGTCAAACAACGTAACCCTAACTGTTCCATCAATTCTAGGAAATCGAAAATTCTATTCTTGAGATCAGAACTAGTGGTTAAGTAATTAGTTAGAAACAGAAGACAGAAAAAAAAATAGTTACCGGAAGCGATGGAGAGAAGGCGATATGGGAAGTGAGGGAGCTGCGTAGAGAGTCGATCCAGAGCCTCCGTGGCCTCGTGGACGGAAACGCCATCTATTGAATTAAGCGTCTGGTCGAGAAGCCTAACAATCTGAACTGAGTCGTCGTCGGCGACCAACATTGCGTTTTTTTTTTGCCCCTTTTTTCTTGTCAAGTGAAACCCGTAGTAGCTTTTTTTTAATTTATTCACTGAAAATTTTTTAATTGGGAAGACACGAGAAGCGGGAAGTAATTTGGGTATCACCTAGTGGCGGGAAATAATCTAGGAATCAGCTTGAAAGCAGAAAAGAAGATTGAAATAAAAGAAGAAAAAATTGGAGGTTTTTTTTTTGAACAGTTATTAGATTGGAATCAGCTTGAAATCAGATTGAAAGTTTTATTACAGAATTACCATTGTTTTTTTCTCTTACGTAGTAACCCTCTTCACTTGGTTAGCTTTACCACCATGGCCAGTGAGCAGGGCAATACAAATGAGAAAGGCCATCCTCAGCTCTCGTGCCTTGAGGTGATGTTGATAAAAAGAAATTCTCACACTAGTAAATTGCCATACACAAAAACACCAAGAAATTTGGGTTGATCAAAATATATCCTAAACACCAAGGCAAAACCCTTTCATCTACTTCCTCTAATTGTTGTTAGACATTTTGTGCACAACAACGTTGGAGTATCAAGTATGTATAGATAATATATTTCTTCTTTTCCAGTATTTATCTAAGTTTTGAAAACTGGATTAGCCACTTAGTTTAAAACTTTACAAAAAAAGGGAGGATATCAATTTTGATTTAAAAATCACTATAAAGTACATACAAGACCAAAAAAAAAACACATTAAAGTTGCTATTTAAATTAATAGATTTCATACTATATAGGACCAAAAATTACAAATACACCCATACCGTGTTTTTCTTTGTACTTTTACTTTCCACAAAAACGCTTCTCATAGAGAAAAGGAGGAACCAGGAGACAAAAATGGCGTCAAGGCTCCCCTGCTTCTTCTTCTTCCACTTCCTCTTCACATTAACAACTCTAACATCAACAGCCTCAGCAGCAACATCTTGCCGAACATCCTGCGGCAGCATCCCAATAAACTACCCCTTCGGCATCGACCAAGGTTGTGGATCTCCACAGTTCAAAGCAATGCTCAACTGTTCCTCCACCGATCTGTATTTCGTCACTCCTTCCGGAGGCTACAAGGTACGGTCAATCGATTACGACAAGAACACGATGGTCGTCTTCGATCCGTCCATGTCTACTTGCTCCATCCTCCAGCCCCACCACGATTTCAAACTGTCGGATATCCAGAATGCTATTATTAGACCCTCGTACGACACCGTTTTCGCGCTATTCAACTGCTCTAATGACTCTCCGGTGCATAATCGGTACCGGAGTCTCTGCTTTCAAGCCGCCGGCCACTCCTGTGACGAGCTTTATAGCTCGTGTACTTCCTTTCGCATCTTCAACACTACTTCTCCAAACGGTATGATAATCAAATTCTTGACTTGTTTTTTCTTAGTTAATTGATTAATTCGGAAGATTGCATTTGCTTCTGTAATAGAAACAGTAATTTTGCAGAAAATTAATCGAGTTTCGTAATAATGTCACTGTAACAGTCATTTGGTTTGATATTTTTCGGTTCCTCTAGGCAATAATACGGTGAATTCGACGCCGTATTAATCGGTTATTTGAAAGATTGAATTTGTTTCTTTATTATGCAATAGAAACAGCAATTTGCAGGCAATAAATCAAGTTTTCGTTGTAATGTCATTGTAACAGCCATTTGAATTTATTTTTTGGTTTAGGGGGTAATAGTACGGTGCATGCGACGCCGTATTGTTGTTTCACGAGCTACGATACGGTGCGAGTGATGAGTATGAACATTTTGGATTGTTCACATTACACGACCGTGATTGACGGTGGTAAAATGAGGGGCGTGGCGCCTATGGATTGGTCGTACGGTATCGAGCTTTCGTACTCGGTGCCGGAGATTGGATGTGGCCGTTGCCGGAAGTCAGGCGGCACGTGTGGTTTCGACGACGAGACGGAGATCTTTCTTTGTCAGTGTCCCAATTCAAACAACATTTCGACAAGAGATTGTGGTAATTGCTATACTAAACCCTTTGGTTTCAGGATTTTACAAATAGGATGGGAAACTTTTTGTTTTTGTCAATTTAATCCAGGACAGCATTAGCAGTACTCTTATTGTTTGTCATTAATGATTAATCCTTTAGAAATATGCTAAGCTGGAAACGTTTTTGTTTTGTCTTATCGTAGGTGGAGGTGTGAGTGATCAAGGAGGCTGCAGCTCTACGAATACTAATTATGCTACGCTGTTCTTGGCGATGCTCGTGTCTTTTATTTGCGCTATGCTATGATATATATCCATGTGTCAGTTTCTAAAAAATTAAAATATTATTAATCTTTTGGATTATTTTTCTGATCAACATTCCTATGTCATTTCCCATTTAAACAAGTAAACACAATTTGGAAATATAAGTAAATTAATTTCTCTGTTGAATACTGATCCATCCCATGTGGTCCAAGTAAAATATCTGTATAAACTTATTCTAATAATTAAATTCAAAATCCTAGTTTGGAACACGCCAAACAAGTCCAAAACTTTCAAACGTCAGATTAACGGCTAACAAATTTAAACATCACACTTTTCAGTAGATTTCTTTATTTTATCTCAATCGCATGGATAAAGAGATCAAAGACATTAATTATAGTTTATATTATTGCTACCACCACTACTTTTGTTTACATGTGGGGTCGTTAATCTCCCATGAATTCAGTTCTTCATTATAACCACCACTTGTGGCCTCAAGATTTTAAATTTAAACCCTTTGAAACTACAGTAATTATGGCACGCTGATCATGATTTAAGAAACTCATTAGGTAGCAAATTTATTTTTATTTTTATGAAAAAGCAAGATAAGAACAATAGGGCATCATTCGTAATAATGAAGAAGCCAAAGGGCTTATCTTAAAAAAAAATAATCTTTCTAATTTTGAAAATCAACTCCCCCCAATTCAAATCTGAGCTTTGAAGGCTAACTTCAGAAAGCATTAATTTCATCCTCAAGCTTTCCTTCTTGTTCCATTATGAGAGCAAAACTGAGCATCTGAAGATCCGTGCATGCTGACCTCAAAATACAACAGTACACGCTAGTAGTCCTCATGCCACGTCACGCTCCGAGAATCGAGATGCCGGAATCCGAAGAGAACGAGTTCACGACCTTCTCTCCGTTCTCTCCCTCACGAGCTCCACTGAATTCGATACCAGATCCAAGCCAATTTCATAAGACGACTCATCTCCCCCATTTCGATTTAACTCAGAAACTGGAACTCGCGAGAACTCAGAGATTCGAAGGTAGAGGTGGAACCGCGCACGATTCGAACAACCCTAGGAATGTAAACCGTAGCGTGAGATCTAGGTCAGAGCCAAACTCTGCGCAGAGTACGCCGACTAGGAACTTCCCTAGGGTTTCTCTCGGTGGCGGAGGTTGTGTTACCGGCGCGAGAGTGGCTCAGCCTTTCGGCGGAAGAGGAGCGAGGATCCCGAGGGGGATTTCTATGGTTGATTGTGTTGAGACGACTCCGTGTTTTGAGATGAATGAAGATCATTCGTTTTGGAAAGAGCACAATGTGCAGGTTTTGTGGATTTTGTTTAGGAGTTTCTTTTGTTGTTTTGAAAACTTACTAAGTTAGGCTTTCTTTCTTTATATGTGGTGTAGGTTTTGATAAGGCTGAGACCGTTAAGTACAATGGAGAAGGCTACTCAAGGATATGGGAGGTGTTTAAAGCAGGAGAGTTCACAGACATTGGTTTGGTTAGGCCATCCAGAGACTAGATTCACCTTTGACCATGTTGCCAGTGAGACTATATCTCAGGTAAAAATAAGAGCTTGTTTTAAAGGCTTATTTTGGTGCTATTAATTGAAGAAAATTTATAGTCCATATCACAATGTTACACTTAGCTTCTTTCCTTTTTTAAACTGGTGATGTTTATGGTTGTGTATACTGTTGATTTTTTCAGGAGAAACTATTTCGCGTTGCTGGGTTGCCTATGGTGGAGAATTGCTTGTCTGGTTACAACAGTTGTGTGTTTGCCTACGGTCAGGTGAGATCGTAAATGATGATATGTTTCTGGTTGTTAGAGTTTTCCATGGTTCAAAATGTAGAGACTTAAACATCCTTTCATATAGACTGGTAGTGGGAAGACCTATACTATGATGGGAGAGATATCTGAGGCAGAGGGAAGCCTTGGTGAAGACTGTGGAGTTACTGCTCGTATTTTTGAGTATCTCTTCTTAAGAATCAAAGTGGTAAGTACCGAACTTCCTCCCAACGAATCATTGCAAGCCAATGTATTTTAGTACTTGAAAAGTCTTCTATAATCAGGAAGAAGAGGAAAGGAGAGATGAAAAACTTAGATTCAGTTGCAAATGTTCTTTTCTTGAGATATACAACGAGCAGATTACCGACCTCTTGGAGCCATCCTCGACCAATTTGCAAGTAAATCAGTTTCTTTTTCTTCCATCACTGGACTATCATTTAGTTATTATGATACTTTTTGTTTTGAGATAGGTCGTAACCTTGTATTCCATGTTTTAGCTCAGAGAAGACTTAGGAAAAGGGGTATATGTGGAAAATCTTGTAGAACATAATGTGAGAACTGTTAATGACGTTCTAAAGCTTCTATTACAGGCAAGACTTCCCTACCTAAACATTACTTTAAGAGCTTAGGTGTTCAAGTATTTAAATTAAAAATGTTTTCCTCATGATCAGGGAGCAGCAAACCGGAAGATTGCAGCAACCCATATGAATAGTGAAAGCAGCAGATCCCACAGCGTTTTCACGTGTACAATCGAGAGCATCTGGGAGAGAGATTCTCTAACTCATTCAAGATTTGCCAGACTAAATTTGGTGGATTTGGCTGGTTCTGAGAGGTAGCCAGTATATTTGCTTGTGGTTACTTTTGCATCTTTGACTGATGAAATTATCTTTGTTACATATATAGGCAGAAAAGCTCAGGTGCGGAAGGGGATCGCCTAAAAGAAGCAGCAAACATTAACAAATCCTTATCCACTCTGGGGTAATCTCATCAGACATCTGTTTACGTGTCAGTTTGTCTTCCCTCTGCTTTTGTGATGAACTATTTTCTGTTGTACATTGCCAAGCGTTTCATCGCAAAAATGGATAGCACGACTTTAATAGATTGAGGTGTTGACTACTTAAAATGATTATTGAGCTTGGATTTTAAGATAAAGAATCTTTGGACAAGATGCCTACAATGTCTTACACCTTCTACTATGCCTATATTCTCTACTCTTGTAACAAATTCTTAGTAATTACTAACACTATCCCATGCACCTGTCAATTTAGCTTAGTGATAATGTCTCTGGTGGATTTGGCACATGGGAAACATAGACATGTTCCGTATCGAGATTCACGACTTACCTTTCTACTGCAGGTATGACCTATTAGAGCACTTCAGCCTTCATTTTTCCTTGCAACTGTATTGAGACTAACATTAGCTATGGTTTCAGGATTCTTTGGGGGGTAATTCTAAAACAATGATAATAGCCAACGTCAGCCCATCTCTTTGGTTTGTACCAATACCCATTCTTGTTTAATGAGTTTACCTAATATGTCCCGTCCTGTGTATTTCTGACTATTATTGATTTATTGCAGCTCTACCAACGAAACCCTCAGCACACTGAAGTTCGCACAACGAGCCAAACTTATTCAGAATAACGTAATTTGTGATTACAGCTATTATAATTTCGTCTATGAAGTTTGAGTTGATTTAAGTTTGCTTCGTTTTCATGTTCCAGGCTAAAGTCAATGAAGATGCCTCTGGGGATGTCACAGCACTCCAACAGGAAATAAGAAAGTTAAAGGTATTGACATACTGCACCAAACAGCAGATATTCCTTATCTCCTGGATATGTTTGTGACAGTGCTATTAAAACCTTTTCGTATATTGAAACAGGTCCAACTGTCCTCTCTCATGAAGAACCATAACTCATGTGGGGCTTTTTCAGACTGCATAGCTTCTCTTGAAGAACCCAGATACTCTGGTACATATGAAGTAGCAACAAAAACACAACAAGACAAGTGTCACTGTCAGGTGAACAACTCACTGAGAATGAAGGTATTTTACAACAAATTCGTGGATGCATTTGGACTATAAACTGAATTGGCTTCATAACTGTATAACAGGTGAAAAATACGAAAGATGTTTTGATTGGTGCTCTCAGAAGAGAAAATATTGCTGAAACTGCCCTTCAGAAGTCTGAGGCTGAGATTGAGCGTATAGACAGCTTGGTAAGTCTTGCTATGAGGATGGCTCCAATTTCATATTTCGATAGGATGTAGCCTTGACAGATTCCTCTCATGATGCGAACAAAATAGATTCTGTTTCGGTTATCTTATAATATGATACTCTACTGCAGGTTAGAGACATGGAAGAGGATGCTAAATGCATTAAAAGAATGCTTAATCTCCAGCAAGAAAAAGTTGGAGAGACGGAATTCTTAACGTCTGGTTCCTTGATGACAAATGATTGTCTCATTGAAGAAAATAAATCTCTGAAAGGAGAGATCAATCTGCTTCGTGAAATTATGGACAAGAACCCAGAGTTGAAACGTTCGACCTTGGAGAATACCAAACTCCGGGAGCAGCTTTTAAGGTAAATCACCTATTAAATGCTTTCGAAGAGTCTTCTTTTTGGTTATCGTCTATGCTCTGACCATGTCTTCCTTTTCAGATATCAGAAATTTTATGAGCATGGGGAGCGAGAGGCATTGCTCTCTGAGATGACAGGACTTCGCGACCAGGTTTGAAAATGCCTTCACCAAATGGATTTTCAGTCCATAATTTCAGACTGATTTTTTTCCATATGTCATGCAGCTTCTTGATGTTCTTGAAGCAAAAGATGAATCGTTTTCAGATCATGTAATGAAGCTTTGAGAAAAAAAAAAGCTATTTCTGTTCTTAATCGTAGATGTTAATGTTGCTGGTTTCTTACGCGTGAACTTTGATAACATTGTAGGAGAACGAAGTGGAAAAAGAATTTGAAGACTGCAGAAAGATGAACTCTAGTTTGGTCAGGTACTATATGAAATTATATGAAAAGTGAAAACCAAATACTTTTAGTGAAGCTTTGGTATTTTGTATGAAAATCACTTTCACTGTTGCATTTTCTTAGTTTGTGATATGTGAAATGGAAAATTTCTGAGTTCTCTGTTGCCTTTTTATCTAAATATTTTTCGTCCTACGTTTACTACCCTGTTCTACTGCACAGTTCTGATATGCCTTGTGCTAGTTGATAATATAACCTTGAACCTGGATTTTTTCCCTTTTCTCATTGAGTAATATGACTAGATGGGATAAGAAGCCTGCTTTGGTATTGTCTTTTATGTTTGGTGTTACTTTTCAATGCAGTGAACTAGATGAGATACAAGCAGGACTTGGAAGATATTTGAAATTCGACCAAATACAATCCGACTTTGTAAGGAGACTGACAGAGGAGTGGTTGTTATTAAATTTGCTTCGCCGGTGATTAATGTTTGTTGTACCTTTTGCAGGTTGCATCTTCCACCAGTGGAGCTGAGCAGGTAAATCAAGCACATAAACATTCAACGGTTTGTTGAGTTACTATTTGTTATAAGAATCAGTCTGAATATGGATATATATATATATATATATATATATATATATATATATATTCTTTTACATAGAAAACTTGATTAGAAAGGAAACTGTATATAAATGAGAAGCTCGTCTAACACACTTTTTCTGTTGAAACAGGCAGAAACAATGTCTACTATTTGTGAAAACAAAGAGGAGGTGTCCTTTTCAGAGAGTAAAAACTGCAGTAATATCAATGGTGATACAGACAATCCTGTTGGCAAGAGGGTTCAGATAATAAATGAATCAAAGGATGTGCTAGAGGAGAACGATGGATCCATGAAACTGCTGAACAACAAAAGTAGTATGGAAAGAGAAACTGTTCCTAGGATAGAAGGTCATAACCTTGAGTTAAGCAGCATGGTCAATAACATAGATGCTGTAATGAAGGCTGATGAGGGGACAGACAGGTCAGTCCTGCAGTTGAGGAAAGTAATTAAGGACCTCGAGGAGGCCAAAACACTCAATAGTCAATATGAAAAAGAGCAGAAGTTACTATTATCTCAGCAACAAGATATTGAAGTAGTCCGCGAGCAAGTCGAGACAGAAACTGCTAGAACAATTCTTGAGCTGCAGGAAGAGGTGATTTCTCTCCAGTCTGAATTTCAAGGAAGAATCTGTAAATTGACCGAAGAAAATCAATCCATGAAAGATACTATAACTGCTAGAGAGGCAGAAATAAGAGCACTTAACCAAGACTGGGAAAAGGCCACCTTAGAACTAACAAATTTCATTGTGGATGGGTCTAAATCCGTCACAGATGCCTCCACACAGATTGAAAGTATTGTATGTTCGTTTCCACATTTGAATGCGTGGATAGGAGATTATGTTGAAAAGGCTGCAAAAGATTGTATAAGAAAGGAAGAAACCATTTTACTTCTTCAGAAAAGCTTGGAGGATGCAAGGATATTGTTAGCAGAGATGGATCTGAAGCTGAATTGCTTAAAGGGTGCAACAATTGCTCTCAACGAATTTCAAATGGATGGCAATGCTGCAACCACCGAAGAGACTTTCCGCGTGAGCACTGATTTAGACAGGATGAGCAACGAGGTAGACACGCTTGAGAATGACTTAAAAGCAAAGCAGTGGTGTAATCTGGAGGCAGAGCGACATGCCGAGGCTGTCTTTTCTGTTGAAAAATGGCTTTCTGACTCTAGAGACCAACACCAAATACAGGAAAAAGTAGAAGATCAACCAGTTAGAGAAAGCGGCCCTTCAAGTTCAGTCTTGGCTTCTCCTAGTGCGGAAGGAAATGCTGATACTATTTTTTCAATGGATGGATATATAAGTGAAGCAACATATACGAAGGGTGATGAGCTTTCAACATCAAGCTCTGACTTATCAAACTGCAGCGTCCAACATAATTGTGCATTGAACGCAGAGGGTCAAGGAGTTTCAGGTTCTGAATCTGACGCCCAGGAAATTCATAACAGGACCACATCAGCAGCTTTATTGGTTAAGAGTGGTTCTGAACATTGCGTTTACTGTGGAGGTATACTTTTGGTTGTTTTTTTTAATCAACCCACCCTATACTGAAGATATATAATTAGCAATCTTGAATGACTAAACCACCAGTTTTATCTTTTATGTATAGAAAGAAGCTTAACCTGTTTGTTTTATGCAGAGGGAAGGCAGACTGCACAGAGGCCATTAACGATATTGATGGGTAGAGCAGAAATGGAACGCAAATGCAGTAACCCGGTAAGTTTTTACTACCATCCGTTCCTCTTTTCAAGATTTATAAAGAAACTGGTTACATGTCAATGAAAAGTAAACCACTGAGTTTGCATCTACGCAGCTTTTTTGAGATATATTTTGGTCTTATGCAGAATCCTGTGAGAAGCTTCTTCGATCGATTTGAGGCAGTTAATGCGACCATGAAAGAAGCTGATCTCACACTATGTG
This sequence comes from Eruca vesicaria subsp. sativa, assembly GCA_932364175.1. Taxonomy (NCBI): domain Eukaryota; kingdom Viridiplantae; phylum Streptophyta; class Magnoliopsida; order Brassicales; family Brassicaceae; genus Eruca; species Eruca vesicaria. The sequence goes on from CAKOAT010131377.1 coordinate 127,332, forward strand.
AATTAGTAAAGGCCAGCGAGAAGAAAAAAATTGAAACTGGAATGTGGCGTCAAACGCATGAAGAGCTAATGGTTAAGGAGAAAAATCTGACGGATGATCTTGAACATGTCAAGTCTACACTATCGGCAACTGAACGGGAAAATCAAATCTTACTAAATCAAACACAATCGACTTTGGCTGACATGGAAAATTCGGTGTCTTTGCTTGAAGCATATATTCTGGAAACTAAAAGAGAAGTAGGAGAAATAGTAGGTGCTTTAGCTTCCGATGTTGAACAGATTGTATCTGAAAACATGGAGAGAGAGTTCACTATGTATGCAACATACCAGTGCCACATTGGGAAACTGATGGATCAAATTTTGGACCACAGAAAACAGGTTATCACTCCCCACGTTGCAGCGCAAGAAAACCAACAGTCGATGGAAACGAATGCCATTGGGTACGGTGCTGAAGATGAAGTTACGGGAATGCTAAATAGAGTTCACAAACCTGATGTGGTCACAGGTTTTGAAGGTGAAGAAGTTGTTCAGACACATGAATGCCTGTTAAATGAAAACTTTTATCTGAAAAAGGAGCTGGAGAGAAAAGAAGCTTTGTTCGAAGGTTTGCTTTTTGATTTTCGGCTACTCCAGGAATCAGCATCAAATAAAAGAGATATCAAAGATGAAATGGATGAGCTGTTTGACGCGTTATGCAAAGTTCAGAAAGATTTGGAGCTGAAAGCGAATCAAGTTCAAGCTCTTTTTGTTCATAATGAGAATCTGGAAAATTGCTGCATTGACTTGAAAAAGGCTCTTCTTACGTCGAAGGCAGATCTAGAGCAGGCCAACGTGAGAATACAAGTTCTTGCGGAGCAGAATGATGAGTTAAACGTCCTCGTCAGAGACCTCTGTATGGAAAAGGTTGCAGCTGAAGAGGGATTGGAAGAACAAAAAGAGCTTGTTCAAAGTCTAGAAAACGAAATTCTGCACTTGACTACTACAGCAGAAACGCAGTTGGTCAAATCCATCGAAGAAAACTTGAAAAAGACCAGTGATGAGAAAGATCAACTTGTTGAGGAAATATGTTCATTGAATGATAAGCTCAAGTTGGCGTATGCTATAGCTGATGAAAAAGAAGCAATTGCTGTAGAGGCTCGTCAGGTATGTAACTTGGAGCCCTCTTATTTCTACATGAATCATTTTGATCCTTAGCTATACTGAAGATTGACAGGAGTCTTTGTCTCATGTAGGAATCTGAAGCGAGTAAAATATATGCGGAACAAAAGGAAGAGGAGGTCAAGATTCTAGAAATTTCTGTTGAGGAACTTGAGCGTACTGTAAATATGTTAGAAAGACGGGTTAGTTTGCTATGTTTGTCATTCTCTATATACAACTTACTGGTCAGTCCGCTGTATTAATTCCTGTACTTATTTGTGACCTATCTTGGCTTCCAGGTGTATGATATGGATGAGGAAGTTAAAAGGCATCGCACATTAGAGACAGAGCTCCAAGCTCTCAGGCAGAGATTGTTTAGATTTGAAGACCTCACTGGCACCGTGGTCACAAGCACAGAAGGCAGAGACGAATATGAGAGTCAACTATCCACGTCAGCCATCCTAATCCTACTCAAGATTTAAGTTTCTCTTGTGGATCTTTGTCTGTGAATACTGATATTGGTAACTACAGGTCAAAAGAGCTGCAAGGTGCGCATGGTCAGATACAAGTCCTCCAGAAGGAAGTAGCAGAGCAAACCAAAGAGGTTTGTTATATTTACTAGATTGTTCAGTTCAATTTTCTCTTGAAATTTTAAATTTTCCCTTACTTGTATCTTCGTCTTTCCCCACTTACAGATTAAACAGCTAAAAGAGTACATCTCCGAAATTTTAATGCATTCTGAGGCCCAAGCATCTAAATACCAAGAGAAGGTATTGGAGTTGTAGACTTTAGCAGTTCTGACCACTAAGTTACCTTGCTGAATCATTTAGTTCAGCACTAAGCTACATTGCTGAATCATTTAGTTCCAGCGGATAATTAGTTTCCATACTGCACATTTTGCACATATTTGCGTCTCTGTTGACATTCTAGCTAAAAACATCATGTCACGGATTATTGTTATTTCTGTTATCTATTGTGCTGCATCTGAAGGAGGCAATATTTGATAAAATTGGTGTTGATTTCTATTAGCACATGAGAGTATAATTTTCCTTAATTTGCAGAGCTCAAATAGTTTCATTGGTTCTAATCTTAACAGTATAAGGCTCTGGAGGCCATGATTCGAGACTTCAAATCAGAGGATTCAAGTTCGTCAGCTGCAGAGACCACCATATCGCATAAAACTGAGAAAAGCTCAGTAAGGAGTAGAGGTTCAAGTTCGCCCTTTAGATGTATAGTTGGGTTGGTACAACAGATGAAATTGGAGAAGGATCAGGAATTGACCATGGCAAGGGTTCGTGTTGAAGAATTGGAGTCATTGCTTGATGCTAAACAGAAAGAGGTCCAGCCTACCTGCACTAGATTCTTCTTTTCTTCTGAAGTGACTTATAAAATCCGTCTTACATATTTTCACGCTGTAACAGGTTTGCACATTGAACACGAGGATAGCTGCAGCTGATAGTATGACTCATGATGTTATTCGGGATTTACTTGGTGTGAAAATGGATATAACTAGCTATGCTGTAAGTATTTTAGATTATATCTCATCTTCAAGAGAGTTTTAAAAGGCATTTTTCCTAAACGCATCGGTTTCTTCGTTGGGATATTTCAGGAGTTGATTGACCAGCACCAGGTCCAAAGAGTGATCGAAGAAGCTAAGCAACATGCTGAAGAGATCATGTCCAAGGTGATGATGCTATATACTTATTGCATCCACTTTCTTTAGTTAATCATCATCTTTGTTATTGATGTCTCTTTTTCTCTATCGATTTTAGGACCAAGAAATCATCAACCTGAAGAGACATATTGATGCTCTTGTTAAGGAAAGAGAGAGGTTAGCCATGTTCGACTTCCACCATATAACTGTTTTATCACTTGCCAATATGCTTATTTTTCTCTCTTGAAGTACTCAAAAGAAAAATTAATTTAGCGTTTCAAACAAAAGAGATCCTTACCAAGTTTTGCTCTCTTGGGATGTTCCTACTTAACAGTTGCATGTCAGAGTTGAACAAGAAGGATACAGATGTTCTTGCGACACAGATATCTTTGGACCAACTACAAGAGCGAGCTCAGTTGCTTTCAATGCAAAACGAAATGTTGAATGTAATTTAAGAGTTTGTTCCACCTTTAATCCCACAACCATTGTTACGTGTGTTTTCTTAGCTCACTAATTCTATCTTCCATTTTCAGAATGACAAGAGTAATTTGCTGAGGAGGTTAGCTGATCTTGAACGAACAGTCCGTGAGGCACAAACCAGTAATCAACGTGCTCCACAGACAAAAATGGTACACGCATAATACTTACACGTGTGGCCATAAACCCAAGAACATGGATAAGAACGCAATGATTTGATCTAAGATTTTGAATTTTCTTTTCTATGGAACAGGATACAGTGCCATTTAAACTTGCTGATACTGATTATACCAAGAGACTGGAAAACGCTCAGAAGCTACTTTCTCACGCTAACAATGAATTGTCAAAGTATCGCAAAACCAGCAATAATATTCCATCTACAAGAGCTCAAGGACAGAGCTCTAGTTCAAGATATCGGTAAAGAGATTTTCTTACGAAACTGTAAGTCCCACATCCAAATTCTAATTGCTTAATGGAAGTTCATACGTGTGTAATTTTATTTTAAAATCTTTTGGTATGATTGTGTATAAGAATGCATATAACATGTTGTAGTTGGTATGTTGTTTGTATTTGTATGTTTATAATTTTGTGAAGGAAGAGTTTTGCAATCATTCGGTGTTAAGCCACTTGACCACCATTTTCTCATTGCTAATTACGGAGTAAACCAGATACAACAAAGGCAGAACTCAGAACCTATTTGTTCGAAGCTGCAAAGACTCATCCTGAGACAAGGCAGTTTACAAAAAAACAGGTGTAATATCCACTTACAAGGCCTTCTTCCTCTTTTAGGTTCCCAGGTAACTGTGATGTCCATGGATCTAATAGATGTGATCTTGGTGAATACCAGGAGGAATCCTCTCTGCAATAAAGATTCAGTGACATATAAATTATATAGCATTCTCAGACATAACAGTGCTGTTCGTTTCGTTGACGCAGCTACCTGCGTCTGCGGCAATGTTTTAAAATTTTTTTGTTCGTTTCATTGACGTCGTTCCTGCGTCTGCGTCTAGACGCTGCGTTCTCGCGTCAATAAAAATTGAACGCCGAAAAAATCAGCGGCTGCGACCTAAATTCAGCGTCTATATGCTAATTTACATTTTTGTCCTTAAAACATTTCAGTATTTCCAAAATAACCTAAACTTAATTTGACGCAGACGCAGCTCCATCTCACGCAGACGCAGCTCCATCTTCTCCGGCTCGAGCTATCTCATCTCCATCTCTGACGCAGACCTCGAGATCTCTCACCTCTCGCTCGAGCTCTCTCAACTCCGGCTCGAGCTCTCTCAACTCCGGCTCGAGCTCTCTCAACTCCGGCTCGAGCTCTCTCAACTCCGGCTCGAGATCTCTCAACTCCGGCTCGAGCTCTCTCTTCTCTGACGCAGACCACGAGCTCTCTCATCTCCCGGCCGAGCTCTCTCTTCTCTGACACAGACTACGAGCTCTATCATCTCTGTCTCTGACTCAAACCTGCAGCTCTCATC
>CAKOAT010131488.1:0-11966 GCA_932364175.1 Eruca vesicaria subsp. sativa
TGCGGGCGTGCCGCCTAATGATAGTATTTTTTGAGGTGCATCGCGTTCCAGGATCTGGGAATTTTGATGCCCTGCATGTTTGCGATTTCGTATACTCCGGGTCGGACTACTTTTATGACCTTGTACGGTCCTTCCCAGTTTGCTCCTAGTTTACCGGCGTTTCGTTCTGCGGTGTTCTGGAAGACTTTTCGTAAGACTAGCTCGCCTTCGTGAAATCTGCGGTTACGTACGTTTTCGTTATAGTACTTTGCGACCGCTGCTGGTAATGTTGAATTCGAACGAGTGCCTGATCCCGCCATTCGTTAATCAGGTCGAGTTCGTCGAGAAGCATTAAATTGTTCGCCTCTTCTCTTTCTGGGAGCAGTCTTCTACGTACTCCTGGTAATTCGACTTCCGCTGGAATCATGCATTCCGTTCCGTATACGAGAGCAAAAGGAGTTTTGCCCGTTGCTCGCCTCGGAGTTGTGCGGTGCGACCATAAAAACTCCTTCGAGTTCTTCGGCCCACTTTCCCTTTTTGGCGTCGAGGCGTTTTTTGAGGCTGTCGAGAATAGTTTTATTACTAGTCTCGGCTTTTCCGTTGCCTTGAGGATATCTTGGAGTCGATTTGGTTAATCGTATTTTCCATTTTTCGCAAAAGGCTTCGAATCTAGTCGAGATAAATTGAGATCCATTATCCATCACGATTTCGTATGGTACTCCGTGTCTACAGACTATGTTCCTCCATACGAAACTTTCTACCTGGGCGTCTTTGATGCTTGCGTAAAAGTCGGCTTCGACCCATTTAGAGAAGAAATCGGTCAGAACTAGAAGGAAGTGTTTTTGTTTTGACGCGTGCATTGGCCCGACTATATCCATCGACCACCGTATGAACAGGTATGGTGCCGAGATAGACGAAAGGACCTCGGCGGGTTGGTGAATAGTCGGAGCGTGCCGCTGACATTTCTCGCATTTTCGCGAAAAATCTTCGCAATCTTTTACCATCGTCGGCCAGAAATATCCGTGGTGCTTGATTTTTATTGCGAGGGATCTACCGCCAGAATGGTTTCCGCAAGATCCGGAGTGCACGTCTTGCATAACCCGCCGTGCTTTCTCCCCTTGCACGCAAGTCATCAGTGGTTCGGAGAACCTCCATTTGTAAAGTTCTCTGTTCATTACGACGTACCGTGCGGCCTGGGTTTTTATCTTTCGGGCCACCCATTTTTCCGAAGGAAGTTCTCCGTTGGTTATGTATGCGAGGATTGTTTCCATCCACGGACGATTGAATCCGTAATCGGAATGATCTTTAGCCGGGTGGCTCTGCTCCACATCGTCTTCTGGTTCACTGATCAGATTTACGACTATGGGCGGTCCGATGCTAGGGTGTTCGATAAAGTCAACGGGATCCGAGCTGGATGCTAGGGCGGCCAAGGTGTCTGCCTGGGAGTTCTCCGCTCGAGGAATTCTAGTCAAAGCGAATTGATCGAACTTCTAAGTTAGATCTTTTACCAAGATCAGATACGCTTCCATTCTTTCGTCCCTTGCTTCGTATTCCCCGCTAAATTGACTAGCCACTAGTTGGGAGTCGCAGTACGCGTGAAGGTTACGAATCTTCAGTCCATGAGCTAATCGTAGTCCTGCGATTAAGGCCTCATACTCGGCTTCGTTGTTTTGAAGCGTGGAAAATTAATCGGAATGATTGTTCCAATACTTCTCCCGTCGGGGATGCAAGTCGGATGCCAATCCCAGAACCTTGTTTGGACGAGGATCCGTCAACGTACAAGAACCAGGTCGAGTTCGGCTCTTGGTTGGACGTACTTCCCGTCGGGAGTTCCACTATGAAGTCTGCGAGTACTTGTGATTTCGCGCAAGTCTTTGCGCGATATTCAATATCGTACTCGCTCAGCTCGATCGCCCATTTTGCTAATCTTCCCGATTGGCTGGGACTGTGCAAAATGGTGCGGAGAGGGAATGAAGTGGGAACGACGATGGTGTGTGATTGGAAATACGGTCTCAGTTTCCTTGCGGACATGACCACGGCCAAAGCCGATTTCTCCATCATCGGGTATCGCGTCTCCGCGTCCAGTAGTGTCTTACTTACGTAGAAGATCGGCTTTTGTTCGCCACGTTCTTCCCGCATAAGGACGCCACTTACGGCGATCGTTGATACCGCGATATAGAGGAATAATGGTTCTCCTTCTACGGGTTTCGCGAGTACTGGCGGGGTAGCTAGGTAATGTTTCAGCTGTTCGAAAGCTTTCTCGCATTCCTCTGACCATTCGAACTTTTTGTTTCCCTTCAATGTCTCATAGAAAGGTAGACATTTGTCCGTTGATTGCGAGATAAACGGTTAAGTGCTGCGACCCTGCCGGTCAGCCTTTGTACTTCGCGTTTCGTCCTGGGAGAGACCATCTCTATTAGCGCCGTGATCTGTTTCGGGTTAGCCTCGATCCCGCGGTAAGTGACGAGGTACCCTAAAAATTCTCCGGACGCAACGGAAAACCGACAGTTTGCCGGGTTCAACTTCATGTTATGAAGGTTGAGCCTCTCGAAACATTCTTGGAGGTATACGACATGGTCTTGCTCTTCGAGTGATTTCACGAGCATATCGTCGATGTATACTTCCATTGTTTTTCCGAGTTGTTCAGAGAACATTCGGTTGACGAGTCATTGGTAAGTCGCGCCAGCATTCTTTAGACCGAAAGGCATCACTTTATAGCAATAGGTTCCACAATCGGCTATGAATGCGGTTTTCTCCCAATCATCGGGATTCATCATGATCTGATTGTATCCCAAGAAGGCGTCCATGAAAGATAAAAGTTTGTTTCCCGCGGTTGCCTCGACTAAGCGATCAATGTGCGGCAGCGGATAGCTATCTTTCGGACACGCTTTATTGAGATCGGTGAAATCGATGCAGACTCGCCATTTTCCGTTCTTTTTCTTTACGACAACGGGATTGGCGAGCCAGTCAGGATACCAAACCTCTGTGATCGATCCTACTTTGAGGAGTCTGTCGACTTCGCTGTTGACCGCTTCGGTGCGTTCCGGCCCCAGCTTTCGTCTTTTTTGTTTGACAGGTTTGGATGTCGGGTCAACGTTGAGTTCATGACATGTGATGTTTATGTCAATCCCTGGCATGTCTTCCGCAGTCCAAGCGAACGTGTTCGAGTTTCGTTTCAGACATGTCAAGAGTTCGACTTTTAAGGTTTCGCTCAGGTTCGCACCGATTTCGCGCAGCGTTCTGGAAAATTCTCGTCGATGCATACTGAGACGACGGGTTCGCAGGTTGGCTCGCATTTACCTTCCAAAGCCTCAGCCGCTCGCAACTACCAGAAGAGTTCCGTTTTATCTTGCTCTGGGGCATTGTCGAGGGACGTCAACTTCTTTTTCTTTTTGGAAGAGGTATCGACCGGCAGATTTTTTCGTTTTAGATCTGCGGCGTAGCAAACCTGCGAGGTTCTTCGATTTCCCCATATAGTCTCGATCCCGTATGGAGTCGGAAACTTGAGACACATATGGTATGTCGACGGAATCGCTTGCATCGAATTTAACCACGGTGTCCCTACAATTGCGCTGTAAGACATGGGTCGGTCGACGACTTTGAATTCGACATTTTTCACTATGCTCCCGGCGCGAACTGCCAAGTTGATCGTTCCGAGGGTCATGGTGATTTCTCCCGAGAGTTCTACTAGCGGGCTTGCGTTTTCCGCGATTTCAGACAGATCGATTTCCATTCTCTCGAGAGTATTTTTGAAGATGATATCAGCCGAGCTTCCGGTATCGACTAATATCCTCGCGACATCCATATTCCGGATCGTCAGCTCAATAACAAGAAGATCGTTGAGAGGTTTGACCGAATCGATCGTTGCTCTTTTCTCGAACGGTATAACGTCGCCATTCAGATTAGGCATGTTATTTCTCGTTCGTTTTAGCGATTATTGTGTAAGAGAATCCGACCCCCCCCCCTCCTTCTAGCGCCAAACTGTAGGAACCAAAATCCACACTGTCGATTTTCCGACAAATATGGAAAACTTAGGATGAAACCCTAATTTTCCCGAGGTCTTGGATCTCTGCGGAAATCACTAAAACAAACGAATTTAAAAGAATATGGATGAACAATGAAGAACAGAGAAATAAGAACTTGTATGAAATCTTTTATTAAAGAAAGAATCGACAACTGTTACAAGAAGAATTGACGAACTTAGACGTCGAAACGTTCTAAGGATCTAGATTGCTATTCAAAACGCTAAGTCCTAAATTCCTAAGCTAGCAGCCGTCTTTTCAGGTCTGATTTTCGTCCCCCTCTTCTGTCCTACGCCTCTGGTTTATATACTCCTTGCCTTGACGGTTCGATCTTTCCATTTTTCCCGGATTTGAGTATTTCGGGAATCTTCCATTTTTCTCGATCCTTCCTTTTCTTCTGCGGAAATCTTCTATTTATCTTCAGACTTGCCTTTTATCTTCGAACTTGACATTTATTTTCCTTCTGCGAATAAACCGTCAAAACGTTATCGAATCTTCGGGTTAGATTCCGTTAAGATCGCGAGATGGGTTTTTATCGCGTTTTAGGTCCTTCCGGGCCGTTTTGCGATAAATCCGTTTTCCGACTTTTACGGGATCGTTTCCTGATCTGACATCGTTTTTAATAAATTCCTCGAGTTAATCGTAAGGTTTTACGATTTACTCGACTTTTTATTAAAAATACGTTTTTTACGATTTACTCGACGTTTTTTATTAAAAACATGTTTTTACGATTTCAACGAGAAATCTCGAATAAATCGAATAGTTTAGGCAATGTTCAGTGTTTCGTTTAACCGTTGCCGTTTTATACTATTTCTTCCAGTTCTTTATCGAGAAAGCGAATTTTAACGGTTTTTATCGTAAACTCGAACGATAAGTCGGATCAAGATGGAACGGGAGATGTTTCGGCCGTGGTTCAGAACGCGACCGTGTCGAAAGACGTAAGTTTCGAATCAGGAATGCGGGAGATCGAGGCGCGGGATATCCGGGAAATCTCTAGTTCGCCCATGGGCGAACTAGTCGTGACTAGTTCGCGTTTTACGGCTGTTTCGGTTTTCTGCGGTTTCGTAAAACGATTCTTTGAGTTTTATAAAACGATTCTTCGAGTTTTATAAAACGATTCTCGAGTTTTATAAAACGATTCTTCGAGTTTTATAAAATGATTATTCGAGTTTTATAAAACGATTCTTCGAGTTTTATAAAACTATTCTCGGGTTTTATAAAACGATTGTTCGAGTTTTATAAAACGATTTCGAGTTTTATAAAACGATTCTTCGAGTTTTATAAAACGATTCTCGCTTTTTATAAAACGATTCTTCGAGTTTTATAAAACGATTCTCGAGTTTTATAAAATGATTCTTCGAGTTTTATAAAACGATTCTCGAGTTTTATAAAACAATTCTTCGAGTTTTATAGAACGATTCTCGAGTTTTATAAAACGATTCTTCGAGTTTTATAAAACGATTCTCGAGTTTTATAAAACGATTCTTCGAGTTTTATAAAACGATTCTCGAGTTTTATAGACGATTCTTCGAGTTTTATAAAACGATTCTCGAGTTTTATAAAACGATTCTTCGAGTTTTATAAAACGATTCTTCGAGTTTTATAGAACGATTCTCGAATTTTATAAAACGATTCTTCGAGTTTTATAAAACGATTCTCGAGTTTTATAAAACGATTCTTCGAGTTTTATAAAACGATTCTCAAGTTTTATTAAAACGACTTTCCGTTTTAATAAATGACTTTTGCGGAAAGTAATGATTCCAGAAGTTATCGTAGACGTTGATTTCGAGATTACGGTTTTTGACACCAACAATATCCAACATATATCCCCATCCTCCTTTGAGGTACCATCTTAATTCTCTGTGGTGGAGCTATTGGTACATAGGCGGCACAGCCAAATGTCTTAAGATGGGATATGTCTGGCTCGTGACCCGTAAACAATTGGGATAGGGAATATCTATGCTCACTAGATGGCCTGATGCGAATTAGTTCGGCTGCATGTAAAACTTCATGTCCCCAAACTGAGACCGAGAGTTTTGATATCATAAGTAATGGTCTAGCAACTAGCTGTATGCGTTTAATAAATGATACGGCCAGACCATTTTGTGTATGTTTATATGCCACATAATGTTCTATACTTACCCCCATGGACATACAATAGTCATTAAACACTTGGGACGTGAATTCACCAACATTATCAAGACGTATAGTCTACGTCTTCAAAGGAAAGTCTGTAAAATGAGCTCGTAAATGAATTATCTAAGCAAGTAACCTCGCAAACGCCAAATTGCGGATTGATGATATACATACATGCGACAATCTTGTGGACGCATCTATGAGGACCATATAATATCTAAACGTCCCACTAGGTGGGTGTATTGGTCCACAGATGTCACCTTGTATTCTTTCCAGAAATTTTATTGTTTCCTTAGTCACTTTAACTGGTGATGGCCCAACAATAAGTTTCCCTTGTGAACATGCTACACACGTGAGGTGCTTAGGGATAACTCTTCTTTCTTTCAATGTGTGCCCATTTGTATTAGATATTAATTTCTGCATCATGTTCGAACTGGGATGGCCTAGCCGGTCGTGCCAAAGAGTGAAGTTCTCGGTAAAGACTTTGTTTACCGTCGCATTAGCCTCTATCATACTGAATTTTACATAGTAAAGGCCAGTAGAGAATCATAGAATTCATTCATTCATAAAGTTTTAAGTAGACAAAGAAACAAAACAAATTCAAAACAAAGAAATCATAAAGCAAAGAAAACATAAAAGTTTGATGTCGAAATCAACTTGATTATTGTAAGAAATCTAAAGTTTCATACTCCATATTATCATCTCGTCCATCATCAACATCATCTTCATTATCTTGATAGATCAAGTGGGCTTCAGGATTCTTCTCTTTTAGGCTCCCTTGGTAGAGTCCAATAAGATGTTTGGAGGTCCCACATGTCTTATCCCAATGGCTATCCATTCCACACATATGGCACACTGATTTGGTCGAGTGTTGTGGTTTAAAAGAGATACCACAGCCTTTGCTTCGACCACGGCTAAAATTGGGTTGGTACCCGCGACCTTAGTTTCCATAATGGTTCCCTCGGCTGTTGTGGTTACCTCGACCACGTCCTTGCCATTTTACATGGCCACGACCGTGTTGGCTATTGTTCTGAACGTGGTTAGTGTGGGAACTGAAATCCACCTACTGTCAAATAATCGTAAATAAGGAAACTTCGGGAAAACCCTAAGTTTCCAGAGGAACCGGCTATCTGCAGAACCGCACAACGAATATTAAGAAAACGATGAACTTTAAAATTAAAACGAGAATGAATGAGATTGAAAGCAAGAAGGTTTTTATTCCGAATCTGCGTAAGAACTGGTACAACGAGAGAAGCCTAAGCTGCGTGAGCCGTCGGCAAAATCCCTAGAAATCTAAGAACGAAAACCCTAATTGAGACGCAGCTCGCTAACAGAAAACTGAAATATTCCTAATTGCTAATTTCTGGTGGTGAGAGCTCTGAAAATCGTGTCCCTTGCTTCTGCCCTAGAACTCTTATTTATATACTCCTCGCCTTGGCCATTCGGTCTTTCCATTTCGCCCAGATTTGACTATATCGGGAATTTTCCATTTTTCTCGATCCTTCCTTTTCTTCCGCGGAAATCTTCTATTTTTATTCAAACCTTACTTTTATCTTCTAACTTGACATTTATTTTCCTCCTGCGAGTAAACCGTTGAAACGTTATCGTATCTTCGGGTAAGATTCCGTTAGGACCGCGAGATGGGTTTTTATCGCGTTTTAGGACCTTCCGTTTTTAGTAAATTCCTCTAACTAATCGTAAGGTTTTACGATTTACTCGACGTTTTTATTAAAAGCGCGTTTTTTACGATTTACTCGACGTTTTTATTAAAAACGCGTTTTTATGATTTCAATGAGAAATCTCGAATAAATCGTATAGTTTAGGCAATGTTTGGTGTTTCGTTTAACCGTTGCCGTTTTATACGATTTTCTCGAGTTCTTTGTCGAGAAAGCGAAGTTTTACGGTTTTTATCGTAAAACTCGAGCGATAGGTTGGATCGAGATGGAACGGGAGACGTTTTGGCCATGGTTCAGAACGCGACCGTGACGAAAGACGTAAGTTTCGAATCGGGGATGCGGTAGATCGAGGCTCGGGACGTCCAGGAAGTCCCTAGTTCGTCCAACGGCGAACTAAGCCGGCTAGATTAGTTCGCCGGTGGGCGAACTAGTCGGGACGGGACTAGTTCGCCCACCGGCGAACTAAGCCGGGCTGGCTTAGTTCGCCGATCGGCGAACTAGTCGGTACGGGACTAGTTCGCCCACCGGCGAACTAAGCCAAGCCGGCTTAGTTCGCCGGTGGGCGAACTAGTCAAGTGGGACTTGTTCGCCCACCGGCGAACTAAGCCAAGCTGGCTTAGTTCGCCGGTGGGAGAACTAGTTCCGACTAGTTCGCGTTTTACGGCTGTTTCGGTTTTTTGCGGTTTCGTAAAACGATTCTCGAGTTTTATAAAACGATCTTCGAGTTTATATAACGATCTTCGAGTTTTATAAAATGATCTTCTAGTTTTATAAAACGATTCTCGAGTTCTATAAAACAATCTTCGAGTTTTATAAAACGATTCTCGAGTTTTATAAAACGATTCTCGAGTTTTATAAAATGATCTTCGGGTTTTATAAAACGGCTTCTCGAGTTTTATAAAATGATCTTCGGGTTTTATAAAACGGCTTCTCGAGTTTTATAAAACGATCTTCAAGTTTTATAAAACGATCTTCGAGTTTTATAAAACGATTCTCGAGTTTTATAAAACGATCTTTGGGTTTTATATAACGGCTTCTCGAGTTTTATAAAAAGATCTTCGTGTTTTATAAAACGGCTTCTCGAGTTTTATAAAACGATATTCGAGTTTTATAAAACAATTTCTCTAGTTGTATAAAACGATCTTTGAGTTTTATAAAACGATCTTCGAGTTTTCTAAAACGATTCTCGAGTTTTATAAAACGATCTTTGAGTTTTATAAAACGGCTTCTCGAGTTTTATAAAATGGTCTGCGAGTTTTATAAAAGACTTTGAGTTTTATAAAACGACTCCTCGGGTTTTATAAAATATTCCTTTTGTATTTCTGCGGGGAGTTTTGGCTATTGATTCCGTCGTACCGATTTTGACCCCAACAGTTAGCCCCCCAGCTCGTAAGAGTCGTGAGGTTCTTGCGAGTGGATTGAGCTTGTTTGGCGAGTTTGGTAGAATTAGGCGGAACTTTAATGGCCAAAAGTCCAAAGGTGAATAGTAAAATTCTTTCCTATAAGTAGATGGAGTAAAATTTTGAATTCTTTACCCCATCTTCTATAGCTTATCCAAGAAATTTTTCTCTCTACTTTCTTTGAGGATCTTCAAACAGGTTTTCAGGAAGAAAGACTCGTTCCTCAACTAGTTCTAATTTTCGCAATTCTGAGGGAACGAGCTCGCAGCCTCCAGTTTCAACACAGAAAGAAGAGTATTCGTCCCCGTTAATCGATCCGGCGGACCACGACGCTTTTTGGGCGTTGGGAGATGAGTCGGGGTCCGCTAGGCCTGGAACTTAGGTTCCAGCTTTGTCGGACATCGATCAAATTTCCGGATATCCGAGCTCGACGCTTTTTAACAGTATCGATTACATGCGCGATTTTTTCCGAGTTCCAGAGGCTGTTGAGTTTCGTCACCCACTTGCCGGGGAGGGCGACAAGGACGCGCCCGAGGGTTTTTTCACATGTTACAACATTTTCTTGCAATAATGCCACTTATGGTTTCCGATTCCGGAAATCATTGTCCATTACCTTCACAGGCTGGGGCTATCGATTAGTCAGCTGACTCCCTCTGGTTTAAAGCAACTCGTTGGTCTTCTGACACTGAATTACGAGCAGGGAATTACCCTTAATGATGATCATCTCGAGAGTCTGTTGAAGCCCACGGGGCAATCGCAGAGGATCACTCTATGTCCTCGTGACGAAATTGTTACGGGCTGCTCAACACTTTCTACTCCTTGGAAGAAAAATTTCTTCTATGTTCGTATCGACAGCTCGTCAGTCGAGGAAGTTTGCATTCCGCTTTTTACGACTACGTGGGGTCGGAAAGGTACGTGAAACGAGTTCATACGAATCCTCTATATATATTTTTTTTTATTCGTTTCTGTTTTTCCGCAGTGACCAACCCTTTGCCTCCGTATCCCGCAGCTCTCCAGAGCATCACCACTTCTCTCAAACGTGGTGAAGTTGGTTGGTGCAGTTTTTCTCTGCAACGCGTCCGCCAAGCGGTTGCCCTCTTCCGATCTCGACTCTTTGCGAATTCTCCGATTTATGAAGAGGATCCGTTTATCGGGGAGTTTATTCCGTATGTTCCCTCGATGAGAAGTGGCAAATCAAACTTCCGAAGGGATAAAAATCCGGTTGTCGAAGATGATGATTCTGAATGCGCGGCTTCTCCTGACAATATTCTCAAGGACTTCCTTGATAGTCAGACGGAAGAAGGCGTCTGGATGAAGGCGGGCGGATCATCGACCTCCCATTTTCCGGACATCGACCATGATCAAGTCCCGGAGTTTATTAGGGGGTCTGAGAAAGCTAAGGAGGTACATGTGTTTATTGTTTTCTTTTTCGAGTAGTTTCTATGATATCGCTTAATTCTTTTCTTTGGTAGGGTTTCCTTATTATTAGCCGAGCCCTAGACAGCCATACCGCTGAAGCTCGCCTTGCCGAGTTTCGAGCAAACATGGCTGTTGGGATCAAAATCGGTACGATGGAATCAACGGCCGAAACTCCCCGCAGAAATAAAAAAAGAATCGTTTTGTAAAACCCGAAGAATCGTTTTATCAAACTCGAGGATCGTTTTATAAAACTCGAGGACCGTTTTATAAAACTCGAGAATCATTTTATAAAACCCGAGGATCATTTTATAAAACTCGAGAATCGTTTTATAAAACTCGAAGATCGTTTTATAAAATTCGAGAATCGTTTTATAAAACTCAAAGAATCGTTTTATAAAACTCGAGAATCATTTTATAAAACTCGAAGAATTGTTTTATAAAACTCGAGAATCGTTTTATAAAACTCGAGGATCATTTTATAAAACTCGAGAAGCTGTTTTATAAAACTCGAAGATCGTTTTATAAAACTCGAGAAGCCGTTTTATAAAACTCGAAGATCATTTTATAAAACTCGAGGATCATTTTATAAAACTCGAAGATCGTTTTATAAAACTCGAGAAGCCGTTTTATAAAACTCGAAGATCATTTTATAAAACTCGAAGAATCATTTTATAAAACTCGAGAATCGTTTTATAAAACTCGAAGAATCGTTTTATAAAACTCGAAGAATCGTTTTATAAAACTCGAGAATCATTTTACAAAACTCGAAGAATCGTTTTATAAAACTCAAGAATCGTTTTATAAAACTCGAAGAATCGTTTTATAAAACTCGAGAATCGTTTTATAAAACTGGAAGAATCGTTTTATAAAACCCGAAGAATCGTTTTATAAAACTCGAAGAATCGTTTTATAAAACCCGAAGAATCGTTTTATAAAACTCGAGAATCGTTTTATAAAACTCGAAGAATCGTTTTATAAAACTCGAGAATAGTTTTATAAAACTCGAAGAATCGTTTTATAAAACTCGAGAATCATTTTATAAAACTCGAAGAATCGTTTTATAAAACCCGAAGAATCGTTTTATAACACTCGAGAATCGTTTTATAAAACTCGAAGAATCGTTTTATAAAACTCGAAGAATCGTTTTATAAAACTCGAAGAATCGTTTTACGAAACCGCAAAAAAGCGAAACAGCCGTAAAACGCGAACTAGTCACAACTAGTTCGCCCACGGGCGAACTAAACCGAGCTGGCTTAGTTCGCCGATGGGCGAACTAGGAGGCACTCGACTAGTTCGCCCATCGGCGAACTAAGCCGGCCCGGCTTAGTTCGCCG
>CAKOAT010131488.1:12066-68261 GCA_932364175.1 Eruca vesicaria subsp. sativa
AGTCCCGTCCCGGCTAGATCGCCATTGGGCGAACTAAGAGGTGCTGACTTTGCCCCACTGGTTCTTTTCGCCTAGTTCGCCATATGGCGACCTAGCCAAGCTGAACTAGCTCGCCGTACGTCGAGCCGACCATCCCGAGCCTCGATCTCCCACATCCTTGATTCAAGGCATACGTCCTTCGACACGATCGTATTCTGAACCACGGCCGAAACATCTCCCGTTCCACCTCAATCTGACCTATCGTTCGAGTTTTACTATAAAAACCGTAAAACTTCGTCTTCCCGGCAGAAATCTCGAGGAAATCGTATAAAACGGAACGGTTAAACAAAACACCGGACATTTCCTAAACTATACGATTTATTCGAGATTTCTCGTTGAAATCATAAAAAAAACGCGTTTTTAATAAAAAAAAACGTCGAGTAAATCGTAAAAAACGTATTTTTAATAAAAAGGCCAAACAAACAAACAAACAGATGGCATCTGGACCTTTGCCGGCCTTGAGACTAGCCTCGTAGGCCGTTTGGTTTGGCCGAGCGTGGCTGTTATAGTTTTCGGACTGGCCGTGTGCGGCTCTGAGTCCCTGCCGCTTTTGCGGCTTTATTAAAAATCAGTTTGCGTTTTTAAGAGCGTGTTTTTATTCGTATGAATGTAGCGGGAAGAATATGAGTTGATATTGAGGGAGGTCTGCGAGTTGTCGTCTCGCATTTGTTTTTCCCTTAGTGTATCGCCTTGTTCGTTTGCCCGTTTTAGGATGTTTAGTAAATCGAGTGAGTGTTTAGATATAGACGAAGAGACATGCCTTTAGGATCTCGATTCATGCCTTGAGACGTTAGCGACCAGTGTGCTGGGTTTAGGGCAAGACCTAGGTTTACTTTCAGATTGGGGCTGTGCGATGACTAGTCGGCTTTCGTTTTGCCCGTTGCGATTTTAACCTGATTCCATACCGATTTAGAATCCGCGATAGGTTCTCGGCTTATATGATTCGTATGGTTGGAATCGAGCATCTCACCGGGAACAATTTCTAAGTTGCCCGGAAGTGCTGACCAATAATTTGGATTTCTTTTATAGCGCGCTATTTTATCCTCGTCGGATGTATGCGGACCGATAGATCGGTGCGTTTGTTTAGGACGGCTAGCGTGCTTGACGGGGCCAATCGCCGAGCGTTCGTGTTTTTATAGTCGCGGACGGACTTGGGGAAATATTTTTCTTTGAGAGTTTAGGCGACGTCTCGCCAGTTCTTTCCGAAAATATTTTGATATGCAAGTTTTTAGAAAAATGATTAAATAGTTGTTACTGCGGAAGTGATTTTTCGGATTTGCGTTTTCCGTTAGTAGTGGAGATAGTCTAACTTTGTCTTTATTAAAAATTTCGAAAATTTTTCGATGACAAAGCTAAAAGAAATTTTGTAAAAAATTTTGGGAGTATACGAATAGTCGTATACTCACCCACTCTCCCCCCCCCCCCCCCGTTTTGGAAGGGGGGATAGCTGAACTCGTCTTTAGGTGAGCTGCCTACGTATTCCTTTCGAAATCAAGCCATCTCGTAGTTCTGATTGTTTGCGCGAGTGTGCTTACTCGGCTGTCGCAGACTTCTCGATCGCTTCAGTTGCGGGATCGATGTCTTTGTCCGGGATTGTCTCCTCCGGTCGGATGGAAGCAATGGGTGTGGAAACTTCTGGTTTCTCGGCCGTTGCTTGCTTTGGGTCGTCTTCTGTGGGCGGTGGCGTGACCTTTGGCCGTTTTGGTTTTACGATTGCTACCGCCAATTGCCTCAGCTTATGTTCGGCCAGGAAGCAAGATCGCGATTGTCTTTGGCATCCCCAAATTACTACCACTCCCGTAGGCGTCGGGAATTTGATGCCTAAGTGATACGTGGACAGAACCGCCTTCATGGAATTTATCCAAGGCGTGCCCATGATTACATTGTAGATGGCCGGGAAATCGACTACCGCGAAGTTAACGATTTTCGTCACTTCTTTTGCGGCAACGGTAGTCGGATTGATCCCAGGGTCATTGACGTTTCGCCGGAGAAACTAGTCAGCGGTTTTGGAATCGGCTCGACTTCCGAGAGGTCGATTCCCATGCCTGCTAGCGTGTTGCGGAAGATCACGTTGACAGTACTCCCGGTATCGACCAAGATCCGAGCGACTTCTAAATCTCCTATTACTAATTAAATGACAAGAGGATTGGCGTGAGGTTGGTCGATTCCGCCGGTTTCAGCATCGTCGAATGAGATCACTCCTTTTGGAGAGTCATCCGTCGGCACCTTCCAACTCGACCCGGTTTCGGCTTTGCGTTGGTAGGATTTTATAGACGAGACGGTGTCGTTGTAGTATTGCGATTCACCGATAATCATGTTGATTTTTCGGCGGTTAGCGTCGTTACCCTTCTCGTCTTGTCTTCGTCCACCCTTTTCGCCTGACTGGTTTCCCTGAGGTGGAGTTTCTGCTCGCGCGTTCCTATTGTTCTTCGGAAGGCGATCCGAATCGCGGATGAGATCCTTGACACTGGATATCTCGGAAAGTTCTCCCGCGACCAATTTTGCGGCAAGTCTGGCGCAGAGAACTTTTCAGTTCACGGTGGAATGCCCGCGGGTTTGGTGGAGGTCGCAGAAAGAATTCTCGTCGTAATTCGAATTTCTCGTCCACGTGTTACCCGTAGTTCGCCCTTGCTCCGAACCGGAGTTGATGGCGTAGTTATGCGCCCCTTGGAGATCATGTCCCCCGTGATGGACGAATTTGTCGTTACGAGAGTTTCTCTTTTTCTGCTTCTGCTCGGACGCGTTATCCTTTGCGGATGTTTTCGTCGGCTTATGCTTCTCAGACAGGATTTTGGTCTCCTCTTCGATGGTTATGAAGTCAGTGGCCTTATGGAGCGCATCCAGAGCGATTTCCTTAGCGCGTCGATGGCGGCTTTGTCGCTGATTCCGCTAACCCTAGCCATGACGAGTTTGAATCTACCCATGAAATCGCGGAGAGATTTATCCTCCTTCTGCACCAAACTCCAGAGGTCGGCGTCGGAGGTTTCCGGATTAATGAACATCGAGTACTGCTTCAGGAATTCCGAGGCCAGTCGACGGAAACTTCCGATCAAATTTCGCCTAAGTTTGGCGAACCATTCGAGCGCGGCTCCGTCTAGGTTTTTGACGAAGAGGCGGCAGTAGCCTGCGTCTTTTTCATGATCCTTGAGCTTGGCTCGTCCCATGGTGATCGGGAATGCTTGTAGGTGCGCTTTGGGATCGGACGTCCCGTCGTAAGTCGGCACCTTAAATTTTCCGGGATCGGGCAGTTTGATCTCGGTGATGCGGGCCGTGAAGGGCGTTTTCCGAGACTCGTACAGTAGCCGATCAATCTCGGGTGCGGCGCTGGTAGCATGGTGAATCTGAGATTTCACCGCTTTTACCGCTGCGGCCGTTTTGGTGATATATTCGCGGAGATCGCGAATCTCGGTCAGACCGCCAGCAGTTTTCCGACCTTGTCGGCGTTTGCTGCGAGTGACCGGAGATCGCTCCTCGGCGGTTTTTGCGTATCGCGCGAAGTCGAGTTCCCCTTCGTCTCCTGTAAAAGAACGTTCGGGAGAAGACTCCGGCAGGGGACTTCGAGTCTTTCTTCTCCTAGGATGGACGTCAGCGTCTTCGTCTGTCGAATCGGCCTTGTCGCTCATCTCCAGGTTAACCCTTTCGACACCGTCGCCCTCGGTCTCTTGTTCATGAGTAGGAGGTTTCTCCGATTCGTTCAGCGTCGCGTCAAGATTATCTTTTCCGGAATCCTTTTCCGGTAAGTTAACCTGCTCGGTTCTGGGACGATCCGTAGGAGCGCCAAAGTCGAGCCTTCTTCCGCGGATCTTAGTAGTTCCGCGGGGGTGAATTGCTCGGGTTTTCGTGGTTAGGGTTTCTACCCGTTTCGCGAGCGAACCGATGAGCTTTTCCTGCTCTTCCGATTTTTTGTTAAACTCGGAGAGTATCTTCTCGAGGGTCTCGGCGTTAGCGTTCGTAGCGTTGGCCGCAGACGCACCTTGTGGTGGTGGTGTTTCAACGTTATCGCGTTCGTTGCGAGTTTGGTTGTCACCGGTCATCGTTTCTTCGTTGGACATGTTGCGGCTTCGGTGTAAGATAGATCCGAACCTCCCCTCCTTCTAGCGCCAAACTGTGGGAACCGAAATCCACCTACTGTTAAATAATCGTAAATAAGGAAACTTCGGGAAAACCCTAAGTTTCCAGAGGAACCAGCTATCTGCAGAACCGCACAACGAATATTAAGAAAACGATGAACTTTAAAATTAAAACGAGAATGAATGAGATTGAAAGCAAGAAGGTTCTTATTCCGAATCTGCGTAAGAACTGGTACAACGAGAGAAGCCTAAGCTGCGTGAGCCGTCGGCAAAATCCCTAGAGATCTAAGAACGAAAACCCTAATTGAGACGCAGCTCGCTAACAGAAAACGGAAATATTCCTAATTGCTAATTTCTGGTGGTGAGAGCTCTGAAAATCGTGTCCCTTGCTTCTGCCCTAGACCTCTTATTTATATACTCCTCGCCTTGGCCATTCGGTCTTTCCATTTCGCCCAGATTTGACTATATCGGGAATTTTCCATTTTTCCCGATCCTTCCTTTTCTTCCGCGGAAATCTTAATATTTCTTCAAACCTTCCTTTTATCTTCTAACTTGACATTTATTTTCCTCCTGCGAGTAAACCGTCGAAACTTTATCGTATCTTCGGGTTAGATTCCGTTAAGACCGCGAGATGGATTTTTATCGCTTCTTAGGACCTTCCGGGCCGTTCTGCGATAAATCCGTTTTCCGACTTTGTACGGGATCGTTTCCTGATCTGATGCCGTTTTTAGTAAATTCCTCGAGCTAATCGTAAGTTTTTACGATTTACTCGACGTTTTTATTAAAAGCGCGTTTTTTACGATTTACTCGACGTTTTTATTAAAAACGCATTTTTTATGATTTCAACGAGAAATCTAGAATAAATCGTATAGTTTAGGCAATGTTCGGCATTTCGTTTAACCGTTGCCGTTTTATACGATTTCCTCGAGTTCTTTGTCGAGAAAGCTATGTTTTACGGTTTTTATCGTAAAACTCGAACGATAGGTCAGATCGAGATGGAACGGGAGACGTTTCGGCCGTGGTTCAGAACGCGACCGTGTCGAAAGACATAAGTTTCGAATCGGGGATGCGGGAGATCGAGGCTCGGGACGTCCAGGAAGTCCCTAGTTCGTCCAACGGCGAACTAAGCCGGCTGGCTTAGTTCGCCGGTGGGCGAACTAGTCGGACGGGACTAATTCGCCGGTGGGCGAACTAGTCGAGATGGACTAGTTCGCCCACCGGCGAACTTAGCCAAGCTGGCTTAGTTCGCCGGTGGGCGAACTAGTTGCGACTTGTTCGCGTTTTACGGCTGTTTCGGTTTTTTGCGGTTTCGTAAAACGATTCTCGAGTTTGATAAAACGATCTTCGAGTTTATAAAACGATCTTCGAGTTTTATAAAACAATCTTCGAGTTTTATAAAACGATTCTCGAGTTTTATAAAACGATCTTCGGGTTTTATAAAACGGCTTCTCGAGTTTTATAAAACGATCTTCGGGTTTTATAAAACGGCTTCTTGAGTTTTATAAAACGATCTTCGAGTTTTATAAAACGATTTTCAAGTTTTATAAAACGATTCTCGAATTTTATAAAACGATCTTCGGGTTTTATAAAACGGCTTCTCGAGTTTTATAAAACGATCTTCGGGATTTATAAAACGGCTTCTCTAGTTTTATAAAACGATTTCTCGAGTTTTATAAAACGATCTTCGAGTTTTATAAAACGATCTTCGAGTTTTATAAAACGATTCTCGAGTTTTATAAAACGATCTTTGAGTTTTATAAAACGGCTTCTCGAGTTTTTTAAAACGGTCTGCGAGTTTTATAAATGACTTTGAGTTTTATAAAACGACTCCTCGGGTTTTATAAAACTATTCCTTTTGTATTTTTGCGGGGAGTTTTGGCTATTGATTCTGTCTTACCGATTTTGACCCCAACAGTTAGCCTCTTTCTTTTCTTCTACTGCCTTATTTGCCTCAGGTAGTGCGATTGATCCAGGAGGTCTCATTTCACTGTTTCTCATCAATAATTCATTGTTTTGCTCAGCGAGAAACAGACATGAGTTCAGATTTTCGTATGTGGTGAAGCCCTTTTCACGGTACTGTTGTTGAACAACACATTGCTTGTGTGGAAGGTGGAAAAGGTTTTTTCTAACAAATCCTTATATGTTACATCGTCACCACACAGTTCAATTTAGAGATATGATCACCAAAGAACGGTGATATTACCAAAGGCTCTATGTGATTAGAGGAGTCTCAAAATCCAGGATGAGTATAACTCAGCCCTATTAAAGATCGTTTCTAAACTGAAACACATTGCTCTGTATATCTTTCTCAGTTGCATTATTGCCCTCAGTGATACATTCACCGAGTCCCTTTAATTTCAGGATGATTTTAGGATCCAGTGCCCATTGTAAATAATTATCTCTAGAGAGATTTAGGGCAGCAAAATCCAAGTTGTTGTTTCCGACATCTGAAATGATATATATCTCATACTTAGAATCTTAAACATGCTCATTAAACAGATCGACCAAACAAGATATCAATTTCTAGCACTGAATTTATCAAGCCTAGTTTGGTTCTAGCATTAGGACTAGTTCGGTTCTAGCATATCGATTAGGATTAGATCGGTTCTAGACTAGTTCAGTTCATGCGGTTTTAAAGTATCAATCTAGCATACGGTTTCAATCTTAAAACATTCAATCAAATTTATCAATCAATCAAGCATGAATAATCTGGTCGAATTAAAGTTTTAACAATCCTAGCATCCAGGTTCTAAGTGATTGTGTAAACCTCAATCAAAACAATCAAACAAACGTAGTGGGGTTCCAACTAACAACCTAAAAGGATCATAAAACCTAACAGATCTATCAATATGATTAGGATTTAAGGGTCCGTGATATGCATGGTTAGGGTTTCTTGATTTTAGGGTTTTGATATTAATCATTAGGGTTTCAGAATTACCTTAACCTCCAATTGAGTTGAATGAACCGAACAAGAGAAGGATCGAAGAAGCTGGAACTTAGATCGCAAACTGGAACTCCTTGGATCGCAAATCGGAACCGGAACGTGCTGGGTATCGGATCGCGAATTGGACTTGCTGAGTAATGGGTCACGAATTTTAAGCTTGCTGCAATCGGGTGGAGTTGCTGAGATCGGCGGTCGAAGAAGGATTAGGGTTAGGGTTTCTCGCCGTCCAAAGGTACTCGCCGTCGAGGGTTCTTCGCAAGAGAGAGAGATTAGGGTTTCTGGTCGGAACTTTAGCTTAGAGATTTAGAGACTTGATCGTGTTGATAACGTGTTGTGAAAGTATGGGGAATACATGTGTTGTTATTGCATAAACATAAGGTGCCCTTATATAGGGAGTTACAAGATCCTAGAAAAAGAAAAACCTAAACCAACTACGAAAAGGAAATAGTACAAAACATAATCCCATAAGGAAAAAGGAAACTAGCCGCCTAAGAAAAAAAAGGAAAGAGCCCAGCTGCCTAAGGTACTTGATGGACGGGCAGGTTAGACGGGCCAAAGGTCGGTTAGGGCAATCTACAATATATTTCATAACAATGGTGATGCAGGAATCTGAAATAACAACAAACTAAGATAAGACATACGCCTTGCGCAGGGTGAGTGTATGTAATTAAAATATCAAACTTTAGTATTGACAAATTTAAAATTTACATATGATTGTTTTTATATGTATTTGAAATTTTGTAATTTTTATATAATTATTTGTACATAGGATCAGAAACAATTGTAATTAGAACTGTGGGTCAAAACTTACAATTTAATGGAGCCGGTTCATATATTTTTCACATTTCAGTGTTGGAGTGATGAAAAATAAATGGAGTGTCACAAGACTTAATTGGTAGAACATTATCAAGATCCATAATGCTTACTTAAGAAGCAGTAGAATATTTGCATTAAAATATATAAATTTTCAAAACTAATTTAATATAATTTATTTATTCGTCTAATAATATTAGAAAATTATATTTTTAAAATTATATTTTAAATAAAAATAATTTTATTAAAAAGTAAGTTAAATTTTAAATTATAATTATGTTTAAAATAAAATTATTTATTCATACGATATGAGATGTATATATATTAACATAAACACCTATTAAAATAAACTTATTTATTCATATGATTTTATAATCATTATAATTTATTATAGAAGAAACAAAATTAGACCTTGATCACAAAAATTTATGTGAGATTTTTAACTGTTTTAGTAATTTATACTCGTTTTGAAAATTTCAAATACAACATATACAAAAAAAATCTAAATTTTTATTATATGATTAGTGTAGTTGTGTAATTTATTTTAATAATGAAAAATAAAACAAAAATGATATAAAGTATATAGATTGTTAACAAATATTTATTATTTAAAATCATTAATGGTCATATATATCTTAATCACATTAGGTAATTCTGTAGGTTTTATTTAAGGAAAAAACATATAGAATAATTAATTTGATATGTTATTTAGTTTGATGTGTCTTATATGAGATCAACAGACTTTCTTTTAAAACTATGTTTTATATAAGATGCCCTAGAATCCTTCTAAACTAAAATAGAAGCCATAAAGATAAGCCACATAAGATGAGGTTATTTTTAATTAATAAAAAATTTAAGATTACAAACTTTTAAATGTTTTTAAATTAATATATAGGGGATTTGTTTTGCTTAATTTCTTTTTAGATGTGGGCTTACGGGCCTAAATGCATCATTCCCATTTCATTTTCAAATTTGCAATTAACTTTTAATATTACATTTACCAAACCAATTAAGGCCCAGCAAAACCATTTATTAAATGTATTCAAGTGAAACCCATTTTTCAATAATAATCTTTATATTAATGATCGAAATAGCGTTATTTTTTCGTTGAAATATGGTACACAAATAATAATGCGGTTATTGTGAAATGGGGATCAATAGAATGCGTAAGAAGGTAAAAATCATTCAATACATTCTGAAATGAAATGGCACCAACAACATCAATTACACCTAAAATCGATTATTAAAAAGGAATTTCCAATGCAACAAAAAACAATCAAAATTTTCTTTTGAATAGCTAATTTGTCGTCAATAAATACAACCTCAATTACCACCCATGGGCCACATCTCAACTTTTCTTCCTACACCGAGCGTCCTCCACTAATACATCAAGTATCATAAACCTAGCAGATAATCACCTTACCTCTGCCCCTCAAAATATTCATAGCTTAGTGCCACAACCATACCAGTTTAAAATCAATTTTATAAAGATTGATTACTTCTTCAGAGATAAAACAACACTTATGTTCACAAACACAAACTTACGCCGAGCCCGATTATCAAATGTAATATAATAAAATATGTATTTTAAAGATTTAGTGTGAAGAATAGTGTTATACTAAATTTAGTGTAATACTATTCACATTATAGTGGAATATATGTCAACTTTGATGTTTTGTTAAAGATGAAGTAACATCAAATTTGGTGTTTTGGTGTCTTGTTAGAGATAATCTAAGAATACTATAGAAATTCAAATCGTTGTTGTTAAAATTGGTGTAACAATATTCATATTATAGTAGGATAATGTTTTTTTGTATTTTGTTGGAGATGAATTCCCACCAAATTTGGTATTTTGGTGTCTTGTTAAAGATGATTTAAAAATGCTATAGAAACTCAAATCTTTTGTGTTACAACATTTTTCTGCAAATAAATACTTTAATTCATGTGCTAAACTATGAAAGAATCAAAAAAGATCTTATAGGATTTGTTGTAATTTGTTATCATCTGTCGCCACTATACAATTTTCTCCATACAGAAGTGTCAGCGTTCCCGGAGTGGGCACCTACCAATAAAGATCACACGTAAAACTGGCCAATCTTATTGACACAACCATATGTGGATGGCAATTTCGTCACGTGCACTAATAATATTACAAAAAGGAAATTGATGCCGAATAATTGTTATTTCAAAAAAAAAGAAAAAAATCTAATCAGTAAAGAGTCACTGCTAAGGCACTATCATAATAATGCTGGGGGATGGGTGGGGTCATAAAATTGTGTGGAAACAATTTAATCGGCCCTCTTACTTAATATTGGGACCTACACTTTTTATCGTTTAGGTTGTGTAAGGGGAAATGAGATCTGATATACATACAAAAAACTAAATTTAATAACTACTCACAATCTCTCCATCTCTCCTACTTTGTCTTCCTATCTCTTTCTACCTTCTCTCTTAAAATCTAATTAAAAAAAAATTCTTAATTATTTCATAGAATCACCCTTATGTAAGTTAGGTAGGTAGCTAAGTCCTAAAAATAAATTAGAAGATAAATTTCAATTTATCTGTTAATCAGATAATAATGGTTTCAATTTTCCTATAACGTTCGAGAACTCATGTTTAGAAAAACTGATCCTACTGAAAAGCAATGATTAATTTAATAAGTAATAGATTGGTTGAGAGATTAATTTGTGATTTAATGATACAATACGACTTCGTGATCAATACAATTAAACAATCAAACCATTTCTCAAAACTTTTATTTTCGTAGGTAAATAAGATCAAATGAAATATACAGTCCCATATTGAGAATATGAGATTAACCTGATGAAAAATAATGAAATTATTAAAAATAATAAGAATGATTAAGAGAATAAAGAAAAAAAGAGAAATTTAAAACATTTTGGTTATTTTGAGTCTTGTGAACTTATTTATTTTAAAAAACACTTTTAAGGTCATTTTATGGATTCATTATTTTATTTTGATACAGAAAAGTATTTTAACCGTTGAGTTGTTGGCCTAGCAATAAAGGAGCGTCTAGTAGGCACTTCACCACACATGTTTAGTTCTCGTTAGTAGAGATTACTTATAATGTTTAGGTTTCCGACAAATAGGTGAAACCATATATTTTTACCAAAAAATATAATTCTTTTAGTATGTACAATTATGACTACAATATTTTAAAAAGTAGGTTTAACTTTCTAATGAAACTAAGTAAACTTGGCTTACTAAATAAATTAAGACAAAAGTAAATATATGGTTTTAATTAATATGTGTTACTATTCATCTACGGTTAGTGTGCATCCATGGTTACTATTTACTTGGAAGTTTTTTTCAATAAAATATTCTTCGTCAAAGTTGACCATAAGAAATGGGAGATAAAAATTTGAACCATGAAGATATGCCTCATTAAAAACATGAGTGTGGAAATCCACTTAATACAAAATCATGCTTAGAGAAAAAAAGTATTGATTTCATGGCATGATACTTGCAGCTAAGACAGGTCTATAAGTCCAAACTCAAATTGATGACCTTAGAAACCTTGGTGCTGACTGATTTGGTGAAGATGTCAGATGATATGAATTCCTTGTGTGGCATAGTATATTCACTCCTTCCACCATTTGTCTCACTTTATGGCAATTAAGTTCAATATGTTTGGTTCTTTCATGTAACACCGAGTTAGATGCAATGGAGATGGCTGCATGGTCTTCACAGTGCATTGTGAATGGGCCTGGTGATTCAGTCCCCCAAGTCCTTGAGAAGAGCTATGAGCCAATTAACTCATAAGTGAGCTTCTTCATGGCTCTATACTTAGATTTGGTTCTTGAACAAGAAACCATTTTCTGCTTTTTTCTCTTCCAAGTGACTAAGTTTGCGCTAATGAATGTGAAATATCATGTTGTATACTTCATGTTCACTCTATCTCCAGCCCAATCATCATCGCAATAACCAACAATCTCTGAACTCTCATTACATTCGATCCAAATGCTTTGACCCGGAGCTCCTTTGGGATACTTGAGTATCATGTCCACCATGTTATAATGGTATATCTTGGGAGCTTGCATATGCTGGCTAACATGGTAGATCTCAAACCAAATATCATCCCGAATGATGGTTAAGTAGATTAGCTTACAAACCATCCTTCAGTATTTCTTGACATCCTCAATAAGCATATCTTCGCTCTCCCCCTCTATAACGTTGTAGCCTTCTTCAAAGGGTGTTTTAGCTGATTTTTTTTCCAAGCTTTCCTGCTTCAGAGAACAAATCAAGTGTTGACTTTCTTTGAGATAAGAAGAGTCCCTCCTTGGAGCGACAAACTTCTATTCCTAAGAAGTACTTTAGTTCACCAAGGTCTTATTTCAAAAACAGATTTAAGAATGCCTTAGTGGCTTAAATACCTACCTTGCCAGTCCCTCAGATGATGAAATCATCTACATACACGAGAATGATAACAATACCTTATTGAATTTGTAGGGTGACGAGAATGTGGTCAACCTCATACTTCTTGTAACGCCTCGGCCGTCCACAACTAATGAGTCTCTCACGCTCACTTAGAATGTGAGCCTCATCTCGTGCAATGGGTGGTTCCTAATTTTCTGGAAGCTCCAAAGTGTTTTTTACTGACCATATAATCACCACATGACTTAACCTCATACTTTGGCCTCACTTGCACGATATCGCGAATCACTTCTTGATAGGTCACCCATCATTCCACTACTCTAGATCAAGCATGTTTTACTCTAGAATTATATCTAGATGTTAGACCGAAAAGGTAAGTCCACTTTGATGACATAGGTAACCAAATTAATTATTTTAGGCCTTTCAACATATACAACAAACTAGGATGTTACACCTCTATTCTTGAGAGTTGAGCTACGTTTCTGATACCAAGCTCTTGGAGATAGCTTCAACCCATAAATGGCTTTCTTAAGTCTAAGAACCTTTCATGGTGTTTATTTCTCCTCAAGACTATATGGGGGAGACATGTAAAATTTATCTTCTAACTAGCCTTGTAGGAATGCATACTTGACAACCATCTACAAAAGATCCTACTCAAGATTAGTAGCTAATGAAAGGATAACTTTTACTGTGTGAGGCTTAGCGACCGGTGAAAATGTAACCAAGGAGTCTTCTCCATTTATTTGAGTGACCCCTCTTGCCTTAAGACTCACATTTTACCACTCTATCTCCTCATTACTCTTGTACTTAATGGTGAACATTAACATAGATCTCATAGATCTCACAGCTTTCTTATCTTTTCGAAAATATTCCTCATAATAAGTTTGGTTGTGTTATATGGCTTTGATTTCTTCACCTACAACCTCTCTTAAAAGATTTTGCTCTATGGCCTCATCATAGGTCCTTGTCACTTGTTTCTGATCCAATTTTCCAACAAAAATTGATTCTCAATAGGAAAATGAACAAGAGAATGAAACACTTATATAGGATGTGTTATTGCTTTGTTGTTGTAGTAGACTCTTGTGTCTACCCGTTTGGATGGCTTCTGAACCTTGTATTTCTTCTCAAAGGTTGCACAAGTTCAAGATCTTTTTCTTCCTCATGCTCTTGTTCTTCCGCATGAACATGCTCTTGGGACACCCATCCTTGATCATGACTGGATGAAGAATAATAAAAAAAATTTACTATTACAAATAGGTTTAAATTTCTAAAGAATCCAGAAAAGCTTACCTAGAAGCTAAGATAAATGAACACACATATATATATTTTACTGTTCATCCATGTTATTGTTCATATGTGGTTGCTATTTTCTTGATAATTTCTTCAATCTAACATAGAAATGAACTTGTATCTAAACCAAAACCCTAAGTTCACCGAAAATATAAATAGTTTTAAGTATTTAATAATATCATATAATAAAACACTAGTGTAAAACTTAAGCGAAGAAAATATAAATAGTTTTGAGTATTTAATAATATCATATAATAAGAATATGCTTTACCCAAAATAAAAAAAGAATACCTTTATTTGTAATTAAAAATTGTTGGAAGAATAATCATAGTAAAATTTTAAAAGGAAACTATCTATGAAGTGAAAGTACACTACTTGACGGAAAAATCTGCCTGGAAATCCATCAAAATGGATATTCCTGACAAATCTCGACGAACTTGTTTCCTCAAGTCTATCTCACTGGAAATAATCAGTCTGAATTTTTTTGCACATTCCGACTATTTGATATATCATGGTTTTATAGGTTTTTGATCTCAAAGAGAGATATTTTAAGAATTGAAGATTGGTCCAAAGTTTACATTATTTGAAAACAAATATATGACGTGTTATAGACATATATTTATTATTTTGCGCCATTATTTATGCAAATCTTTCTGAACCCCTATTACATCTCTTTTGATATAATTATGTTCTCATTGATGATTTGTGTTTATTCTTTCGAGTCTGAGCAGATCCATTATTACATTTAAGGTTTCCTAGGGAAAGAATGAATTTTTAGATTGGATAGAGTCTCTACGGTGGTCATATTATTCTTCATCTTGATTTCTCTTATTGCTAGATTTATATTGACACCCTATGCGCACGATGGACCTTGGAAGCTTGCTTTAACACCAAATCCTTCTCGCGGAGAGAAGTCGCCTCAAGCTCTTTCTTCAAACATGCATTCTATTCCTCAAGCTTCTCGGCCTTGAACTGATCCATCTGTGCTTCCAGACAACTCGCCCTAAGGGCCTCTCCATCACATGAATACGCTGCAAAAAAGTTTTAAAGAATAAGGGGCAAAGCCGACAAGCGAAATCAATCCAACTAAAGAAAACTAACCCTCATGCATAATCGCGATGCTTCTGCATACTGCCCCGATCTAGCAAACTTTTTGTTAGCCGCAGGTTGACCTGATAGAACGTTGAGTGAGGTGAGGTAGGCATTAAGGTCAGATCCACCTCCAAATGACGGCAGCAGAGTCTGACTGGTGCCACTTCCATCTCCAGCTAGGAGATCCTGGTACCACTCCTCTGTGGGCAGTTCCGTCCCCTCATAAGAAACATCTCCCTTGTCGACGGCAACTTGTTTCTTCCTGGGAGACCTCTCCATCTCTCTCGCAGTATGTTTGGATCCGAGTCTTCTTCCACGACTGTATGTGGTCGAGCTCGAGCTTGGTAATATTCAACCGCTGTGCATACTCGGTTCGAGGAATTATAACCCCAATAATGAGCGCGTGTGCAGGAAACGAGGGAAGAGGATCGAAAACTAAAAAACAAAGAATTGGTCAGAAATAGGTTTAAAAAGTCGATTAAAGTATCTGATCACAATACCCTTGCAACCCCATCTACGTTTATAAATACGGATGCAATCTTCCACAACAGAGGCGCTATCTATGCGGATGAAGAAATAGTGCTTCTCCCAGCTGTGAAAACTAGACGTAAATGACTTGATCACCGACATGTTGTTCCTCGGATTGAGACAATAGCAAAGCGGCAAAATCGTACCCTTCCGATTCATAAAATCTAGAAGATATTCAACACTCAGCCCATCCCTCGCTCGTAGCTTAAAACCAAGATTCCGACGAGGTGTTGCAGGCCAGCGGGCGAAAGTTGACTAATCGACAAGCTCTAGTAATCTAAGAATCAAACTATGATCTCCTGTATAAAAAATCATAAGAGACAGTACAGAAGATGTACCTAATAACATGTAGACTAGTGACACGGCAGAGAGTTAGCACTTTCTCCATGTTTCGGCATCTGAAACTTTACCTCCTCTGAAACTCTGCAGAAATCTAGGATTGTGGCAAGGAAAGAGTGCCTACATTCACGCGGCCCGTCGTCAGCTCCTCCAAAAGTAGGTCTCACCAGCACCACGAGTCAGGTCGTGGAGGTACAGTACCGCAGGTAGCACGCCAATACGCCTCCACCTCTTTAGGGTTGATGGAAATCGTAAAAAATCAACTTTCAGAACAACCACATCGCCCCAAACTCGTAGGCTCTCGTAAACAAAAATGGAAGGAAATTCATCCTCAGAAACTCCGTTGTTGGAAGCCACACAAAAAACATAAGGGAGGAAGAAAGAAATAGATTTCTACCTTAAGAGAAAATTCTTGTGGAGACGAACAAGTAAAAGAATAATTACTCCACATATTTATAGAAAAAGGTATTTACATTTCATCCTCGGACTTTTAGCCGTCAATTCTGCCTAACTCACCTACCATGCCTAACATCTTGCAAGAACACTTCGATGATTCTTGCAATCTGGGAGGCTAAATTCTGGGGTCAAAAACAGTCATGGCAGAACCAGTGTCTAAAATTACCGTGGAAGCGTTTTCTCTCTTTCAAGTAAGAAAGAAAACAAGAAACCATCGCATCCGAACTTCTCATCTCCCTGCCTATCTAATCCTGACTAACGGATTAATCCAAATAATTAGGAACAACCATGTCGTAACCAAGTCTAGTCACCCGTGGGCGACTAAACGCACACAACGTCTAGTGGCCTATGTTCAACTAGACGCGCACAATGCCTAGTCACCCATGGGTGACTAGACTCTCGACAAGGTCTAGTCACCCATGGAAGTCTAGAACATATCCTCTTCATCACTCTCTCCATTAGGCTTTTACTAGATGGTTCTTGTTTCATCTCGATTAGAGTTTACGTTGAAGATTTGCGATAAAAACCGCAAAGACTTATTTTCTTATAAAGACTTCGAGTCAATCGTATAAAACAATAAAGGCTAACTTAAACACCAAGTTGTCTTATAAGTACGATTCGTTTTTCTATATTTTGGAACCAACATTGTTTAATCTGTGAAGAATGATTTCTCCGAAAGAATTCGTAAAAACCGTTTAAATCCAAAAACGGTCCGAAAAGGTCTAAAACATGATGAAAGCCTGTTGGAGAAAAATATCTAGGCACCAGATTTCTCAAGGTTCCGAGCAGGGTACCGGCCCCTAGACCCATGCGCCGAAGGACCCAGGGTCCGACCCCTGCTCTTAAGTCGACCCCTAGGTAAAATTGAAGTTTCCTATCTAAGGGGATTCTTCCATATTCACAAATATGGAAGAGTTTAACCTACTTCAGCTGACATCTACACTTATAAAAGGGGATCCCAAACCCTAGAACAAGGGATCGACTTTTAGAGAATAGGAGATTAGAGCTAGGCAGCTAGAACTAGGGTTTTGACACCAAATATTCTAGTCCCTGCTCGATTCAATCAATAAACATCTCCTTCTCTCTCGATTTCAGTCTTATTATACAAGTCTTCAAGTGTTCTGTAGTACTAAAACGATCCTACACAAAAATACCATAACATTTTGGCGCTAGAAGGAGGGGAGTAGTCCAACTACGTGATGATGGCATTGGAAGATCAAGTCGAACAGCCAGGAGCGACTCCAAGAGAAACCAAGCTGCTCAACCAACTCGATATCTTTTGAGGCGAGATCACCGAGCTCCAGAAGACTTGAGAGACGACAGAAAAAAATTCTGAGCTTCTTCAAGAAGTTCAAACCCTAAAAGAGAAGCTCTACGAACACGCTAAGCAATTGCTATTAGGGTATTTTTTGGGTACAAGCGATTCGTGCTCAGCCTACAGAATGATAGGGAAGGAGACATCTCATCATAGTGCTTTCTCCTGGTTCAGTTTTTTATAAACCGAGAGATCCTGCTTTTAGGATACTGCCATAGGGGTATGGTCCAGTATATATCGTCAATGCCTTAGAAGCAGCAGGGGATATTAGTCGTTAGGAAGGAGCTACTGTCTATAGTGAAGGCTGCATGGTCTACGGTCAAGGCCGCAGGGTCTTCATGCTGTATAGTTGACGATTCCTGCACCAGGATGGTGATTTCAGCTACCAGGGATGTTATCTAGCTTGTCTAGACTTGCAACCATGGAAGGTGTTTGGGGTTTATAGCTGCATCCTATAGTGGGATTTATAGTTGCATCCTACAGTGGGCATACACCATTGTTCGGCTGATGAAGATCACATGTATCTGTTAGAATCCGCTGTAGGTGTCCTTTTGTCTCTTCTCGGAAGCATGAATTCTTGATCTCGGATTTGCATTGCGCTGATAAATAAGATGCATCTTTTTGGCACATGACCAGGTAGCAGGAGGATGAAGACTACATGTCTTCTCTTTTCCTTTTCAGGAAGGTTGGGATCCTTTGTCGAGGTGTGGAGGCTGACTCCATGTCGTGTTACACTGAGGTAAAGAAGTACAATGTATAGGAACTCATAGCTCCTGATGATTTGTCTTTAAGGCTTTCAAGGGCTTCATGTTCTGATCATGTAGGACCTGTAGATTTATCCTTGGGAATCAGGAGGTGA
Source organism: Eruca vesicaria subsp. sativa (assembly GCA_932364175.1). Lineage (NCBI taxonomy): Eukaryota > Viridiplantae > Streptophyta > Magnoliopsida > Brassicales > Brassicaceae > Eruca > Eruca vesicaria. The sequence continues at coordinate 30,207 of CAKOAT010131488.1, forward strand.
ATTCTCATTATGTCGTCTTGGACCTATAGGCTGTACTAGCTTTATGCGGCATCGCATTCTATCTTCTGGAGATTGACCACTCTCGATGCCGATTAAAATGAGCCGCAGTCGAGATTGCACTTGTTGCCTATTCATGGAGCTGGTCATAATTCCTTCAATATATACAGAATAATAGACCTTCTGTACGACGCATGTTCTTGTTGTTTTGGGTACTCTTAGCTGGTTTCAAGGCTTTCTGCTCTGGCGTTCGAAGACCCCAAATGTATCTTGTTGAAACCCATGTATTATGGAATATATCTTCCTAAGACCCGAAGGTTGTAGAATTTATCCTCATGGAATCCGGTGACTAGGATGGATCCTTCTGAAATCTGGAGGTTCCTTGATATTCGCAAACTCTTCCACGCACTCGGGTAACTTCCACCACGAGTGGATGAGCTTGGAAGTAGAGTCGTAACTTCTTGGCTTATATAGCTGATGGAGAGTTAGCTTTTCCAAAAGATTGTATCGAGCCTTTCGTTGATGTAGCACACAGGGTACTGCTTCTTTCTCCTTGTACTAGGACGATGATCTCTCTGCGCTTGGCTTCTATAAGGTGGAGAAATGTTACTTCTCCGACCTTGGACCTGGATAGCAGGCGCTGACGTGATCTCAACTGGCCTCTAGTTTGGACTGATCTTGGGGTAGGAGTTGATGTGATTTGATGATGCGTATTTCCCCTTGGGTTAACTTTTAACTTGTTTTCCCCTGCCTTTCCCTTGGTCATGCCTTCGTTAGAGGTTCATAAAGGAAGCTTGTAGATGTAGATACCCTTTGGGAACTTGTAAGGGCGTGTAGCCCTTGGAAGCTTTCGGGGGCACGTGGCCTTAGCTTCCTTTAGAAGTAAATCAGGGTATATCGCCAGGAGAAGCGGTAGCAAGGTTGTTGGAGCTTGTTTTCTTCTTTGTAAAGCCGTTGATGGCTGAAGCCCGGTCCCCAGGGAAATAATCCATCATAAGAGTGATGGGGCTTGCTGTTGGCATTGGGAGAAACCGTGGTCTCATTAGATTTTTCTTCCTTGTAAAGTGAGCAGCCGTAGACCCGGAACCTGGGACTGGAACCTGAGATCAGAGCCTGTAAGCTGGCCCGGAACCTGGAAATCTGACTTTTCTTTCTGGGTGGGTAGTAGCAATAACATGAGTTCTCCTACTTCTTTTCTCATCTTGTGCTAGATGAGTAGAGGATATGATGCCTAGCATGTCTTTGTGTGGGGTTAGCATTTTTTCCCAGCATGTAGGCTAGAGAATACATATCAATGGCAGGAAGCGAAGTAGCGGCTTGCCTTATGTCCCTTCGCCGGGAACTCTGTCAGGGGACTCCTTCCTCGGGAGTTCTTCAGTTTTTATCTCCAGTCAGATGCATATATTTATTCTATGACTACGGTCATCGGTCCTTTCTAGGACCATGACTACTTAAAAGGAATTCTATCCACCTAATTACTTGGCTAATCTAGGATTCGGCTACCATCTAGGTGCTAGAACCTAATAAGAAAGGTAGTATTCCAGTTACCTCTTAGTGGTGTATTGTAAGCCTGCGGTATTTCTAGAAGCTCTTCTTCTGGTTCCTCTGCTTGTTGAACTTGTCAAAGCTGTAACTTCGGCTGAAAGATGTTGTGTCTTGCTTGAGAACCTTTAATCTTTCTCACTGGGACGGAATTGTGAGCCTGGATGCATTGATGGTGTTTTGCCCCAAGGGTTCTTACCATCCAGCTCGCCACACGGCAAGCTGAAAGGGTTCACCCGGCTCGCCCTACGTCGAGCTGAACCAATCCTTGAGTTTCTCTCTCGAGTCTTGATCGCGCTCGTTTCGTCTCAATCAGAATTTCCATCGAGATTTTACGATAAAAACCGCAAAGACTTGTTTCTTTGTATAAGTTCGAATCAATCGTCTAAAACGGCAACGGTCGACCTAACACCAAATTTTCCTAAACTATACAGAGATCTGAAATGCAATCCGGTTTTACGAAACTCTGCCATGCTAAGTCGAAAACATCCAATCATAAACACGTGATTGATTTTTCGATATACAAAGCGCACCTAGTCAGTTAAGTAAAACCAGCAGTACAAAGAAACAAGAACATAAACTCCGATGGTTAAGTCTTCTTCCCGCTCCGATACTCTTGTTGGTAATTCGTCGAAGACGGATAAGTCAAAAAATGAAGAACGGGGAATAGACAATCCCAGATCGTCAATGAAACTAAGAGAAACGAACACCACACATTCGAGCGTACTCATTTCCTAAAAAAAAGAAGGATCTAGAGACGCTGACGTCGTCTTAAAACCGACTCGCTCCTAGAAATTTTCGTAAATCAGACATACTCCAAGTCATCGCCAATCCACCACGGTCTTTAACCAACCCGGATTATCGATAATCCGAATCCTTCAAAGGAAACTCATCTCTTTTCTTTTCGTCAAATATTTTTCCTCGCATCGAGAAAACGCCTATAAAGCAAACTCTCGCAAAAATAAGCAAAAAAAATATATTCGGACAATGCGACGCCTCGTCAAAATCATCCCAAAAGCAAACGACAATCTAATAACCATCTAAACGCTAAAGACTGATCCAAACCGTCAGGGAAATAATCTCGAGGACTATACAGCATCTCTCGTCGCAATCATGCGGTTAGAAAATCTCTGCGAAACTTCAGAGTGAAACTCGATGATTTGCGAAGTCATAAAGATCTTCTCCAACTTGATAAAACAAGTTTCGTATAAGAATCAAAAAATTATACAGGAAATCTTTAGGCATCAAAGAATTGATCTCATTCTCCGTCGAACCAAGTGAGTCAGGGAATAATATCAAGAACATTTGCGGCAAAAAAAAAAATAGAGAACACAAAGCAGCAATAGGGAACACGTCCTCCCTTATCGCCGACTGATCCTATTGCTGGTCATGTGATTCATTCCGCCTGAAATAACTTTTGGTAAAACTCCGCGAGTGACTCCAAAAAACTATCAGCGAAATATCAAAAACTAAGCGGAAAGGTTTCTTGAAAAATATGCGGAAACATTGTTAACCCAATGCGTCGTGCCGATTTACTAAATTCATCGCCCATTACTTACGCGAGAAATCCTTAGTATAGTCAGGATCATGGCATAACGAAGTAACTTTCGAAAGTAAATGTAACAGGTTTTGCGAAAAATACTTTCCTTATAGAGAAAACCAAGCTATACGATCCGGCACTGAGCGAACAATCTAAACTTTGCTTCCTTGCGCCACGATCTGAAAGATCTCACTCTTTATCCCTTCGGTTCGTGAGCATCTGCCCTCATTCCTCCCGATTACATCCGAGAATGAAACCGCCCCGCAAGCGACTCCGCACGGGCTCTGCATCGAGCTTCTTAGGCTCTGTCTCCCTCGAGTAAAAAAAAAAGAAACAATTTCCATAAGAATAAAGGAAAGATTATACGAAATTTTCATCGTATCAATCAAACCTAAAACGGAAAAACGTTTTCTACAACCACGAGCATACTTGCCATGTCAATCTCGACAAACGCTACTTGGCCCTTGTCCGATCACACTTCGCTTCAATGACCGGGTCCAAGTCTACAAACCGACTCGACTTCATAGCACGAAGTGTCATGGTCTAATCCTTTGCCAACTACGCCCTTGGCTATGCGGCTGAATACAACCTTCGCGCCAAGCCAATACATTCAACGGGTAATGAAAACTTGTCGAAAATCGACTAATTTCTTTATTCTTACGATTCACTCTATTTCCGAAGCAAGTGGCCTACAAAATCCGACAAAGCTCCTGAAGCCGTACGAGTCTCAGAAGGTCAACACTTCACAAAGCACTATAATTAAAGACGCTTCATTTCGGGGAAACAACTTACGCGACCTCTCGGTCCTAATTGCTCTAGCACAAATCATAAAACTACTTAACATCCAAGAAGGAACGTAAGTTTTGGTTGCGTATATCCGCAAACGAATCAAGTGTTCCTGCAAAGCAGGGTTAAGACAAAACCCTCGCAATACCGCGCAGCATCTTCGAGCCCGCAAACGTTTCGAACACAAAACGCGGCATACGAAATAAAAAATCCAACCTTCGGCACTGCGAGACGTCGCAGAAACCCGGAGAATAGTTTTTCGACACAAATACCTTCCTCGATAAAGTCATTTTCTTGGAATACCTAACAGTCCATCCACGACTATAAAATACGCAAAACTTCTTAACATACGTATCCTTCGCGAAGGCCCAAACAACGTAAACATCTATCACCTAAGAAGTTTGTTGCTGATCACAACAAACTCGCAACAGTCCTAAACGAACTTAAGTTATCTCGCAGAGATTGCTCTCGAACACCCGACACAAGGGTAATAGCGCTATATAAGAAATCCAAACTTTTGGTCAACATTTCCGGGCAACTTAGAAATTGTTCCCGGTGAGATGCTCGGTTCCAACCAGACGAATTGTATAAGCCGAGAACCTATCGCGGTTCTAAATCGGGAATCAGGTTAAAATCGCAACAGGCAAAACGAAAGCCGACTAGTCATCGCATAGCCTCAATCCAAAATTAAACCTAGGTCTTGTCCTAAACCCAGCACACTGGTCTCTAACGTCTCAAGGCATGAATCGAGATCCTAAAGTCATGTCTGATATCTTGCATATTTAATAGTTTTAATCTTTCTTTTTATGTTCGTTTCAATCACTTAGATTGCATTTAGAGTCCCTTTAGGTGCATAGCATATGCATGTTTGGTATTTCAGGTATGGAGAAGTTCATGATGAAGATTAAAGAGTTTGGTCAAAGAAATTGGACACACCAAGGAGGTAGACCGCAGGCCAGCACAACTATGCCAAGACCACACGCGGACACATCCCGCGGACCACGCCTGGCCGCGCCTCCTCACCTCGTCACGCACGCGGACATAGTACGCGGACCAACCCCGGGCCGCGTTTTCTTTCCTGAGAACAGCCTTCTCTTCGACCATCACCCGCGGCCTCCACACGCGGGTACGAGCAGCCCGCGCCATTCCACTAGCCCGATACCGCTGCCACTTCACGCGGCCAGTACGAGGCCGCGTTTTCTAACCCGAGAACCCCATCTCCTCGACTACTTCACGCGGTCACGTCGGGCAGAGCCAGTCCCGTCATGAGATCAACTTTCCATTAGTTATTTCGGTCAAACCCAGGTTTGTCGGGTTGACCCGGTTTAAGTTTTACGCTACTATAAATACCCTTAAACCTTATTTTAGGGATCTTATCTTAATTTCTCTCCTAAACACTTGACATTTTGGTGAAAGTTTGTTCCTTTAATCTAAGTTTCATCTTTTATCTTGTGTTCTTGAGATTTCTTAAGTGTATCATTGCTTTCTAATCATGATTAACCTTAAATCCTTCATAGGTTTAAGTGTGATCATGGTGATTAGTGAGTAGTCACTTTATGATTCATGGGTTAGGGATATCAAAGGGTGATTAAGCTAGATCTAAGGTGTTTGAGTATAGATCCATCTTATTCCTTGCTTGTAGAGTGAATCTATGGAAGGAAGGAAGTGTCCAGAATTGTAATGGATGAGCTACAGTTCCTTTTAGTTGGGATTAGATCACTCACCCATAAGTATAGACAAGGGCGCGTGGAAGTTCTACCGGGGACAGTTGGAATCTTTGTTCAGCGACTTCTCTACTATAAGAAGTGGGCATGGACAACAAGGGACAAGAGACCAAAGTTATTCATCTTAGGCTTCATCACACCACTACTTGAAGAAATGCATGTTCCATTGGTTGGGAAGGAGATTGAGTTTGATGTGATGGATGAGATACATTTGGACCGGACTGGTTTCTTGGAAGGGATCCTTGATGGGAAATACATCTATTGCAACAAGAGCAACTCTAGGACAGAAATCCGCAAGGTACTTCTCCCATGTCCAGCTTCCACTGATCTGAGAGATGATAGCAGCCTCATATTTAACCCTCCTACTTCTGCACTTTATGTACCAGCCACACAAGGTATACTCTTAAAGATTTAGAGGAAGAAGGATCAAGCAATTGATAGTTCCTCTCAAGAAGAGGATAATGAGGAGTCTCCCCCGAGCCCAATTTATGGCAGTACCCGTTATTACTTTGAGACCACTACGGTACCTCTCCCCGACGGTCCACTACGTGATGCTCACCTTCAGATAAGAACGCTTCAGCGAGGTCCGAAGTACCAAGATAGGGTCATTGCAAAGCTGGTGAAGTCGGTCAACTACTTAGCGGGAAAACTGAAGAAGTTGACCACGATCTCACGGAAGTCCCTCACCTCTGAAGCAAGTGCGGAGGAGAATCAAGAGGACAAGCAGGTTGATGTGAGTGGCTCGGTCCAGGATCACGGAGGGACTGTTGCCGCTCAGGACTACTATGAGGCGCCTTTAGTTCAACAGCCGCGTGCGTGCAGAAACCGACGCCAAAGGTACCCTGCTCCTTCACCTCCTTCCCCAAACACTGACAATGAGTTACCCTTTGTCCCCACATCCGACACAGATGAGCAGCTCGGTTACACCGAGCCATGAGGTACCACACCTCTTCCATTTCATTGTATATACCATGTTTCATCTTTTCCTATTTTTCCTTTCTTTATTTTAGGTTTCTCTTCCATTCTAAGTCACACACGAGACTGTGTGATTCAAGTTTGGGGGAGAGATCAAGTTTCTAATGTTTTCTTCTGTTTTATTTCATTGAGTCTTGCATTGTAGATATCTAATTGCATACTCTTTCTAATGTTTTCTTCTGTTTTATTTCATTGAGTCTTGCATTGTAGATATCTAATTGCATAGAAAATCCAAAAAAAAAATAAACAAAATTCAAAAACAACAAAAAGATTCATGTAGTTACATTTTCTTTTGTTTTGTTGCATTGTAGATATCTATTTGCATAGAAAATCCAAAAAAAATTAAAAAAAAAATCGAAAACAACAAAAAGAATCATGTAGTTGCATCATTTGCATTTTCTTTTAGTTGAGTCTAGAGCATATAGATTGCATTCATGTGCATTGGGAATAATGATTTTAAACTACCTTGTAAAGAAACATGTCTAAGGCTCAAAGTAGCACCCTAGTTAAACATATCAAGTAGCTTAGACATCTCTTGAAAACCTTGCACGCTTCGAGCCTTGAAAACTCTTCTTGAAAACTTGTTTGCTTGCTTGAGATTAACATTGTTCTTGAAGCAAACTCCAAACTGAACTTGAAGTGAATGAACTTAATTTCTCTTGCAAATGGGCACTTGCATACTTAGTCATGGATTATACACATTTGGGTTATTTTATTCCATTTTACCACTCTTTGTTAACCCAAATGGCACCTCCATACCCTTAAACCCTTAACATTCCTTGAAGCCAACATTTATTTGCTTGAGTGAGGCCTTTTTGTGAAAGCTAGTCATATGCAAAATCTTGAGAGTATTAGGAGCGACAATGGTTTGTTCTTATCTTATGCTAGCACTAGGACCTCATTTTGGCTAGTACTTAGGATGGTATTTGGGTTTGTAAGTTGGATTTCTATCTTTAGAGTGAGAGGTGAAAAGAAAAGAATGAAAAGAGTGAGAAAAAGAAAAGAAAACCACTAGGGATAAAAAAAATAATAAGAGAAAAGAATGAAAGCTCTAAGTTCCTGTAGTAAAATCCCTTTTAGAACCAATAAATAAATAAATAAATAAATAAAAAAAGAGAGATTTGGGATAGACAAGGAAAAGAAAAAGAAAGATAGGAATAAAGAGCTAAGTGTGAAAGTGTTAGAAAGAATCCCTAGTTGGTTAAAAAGGAAAGATTAAGTGTGTTCATTGGGTGAGTGTTGTGTAATCTTTTGGGTATTTGGGGCTTTGAAAGAAGAAGATTTGAGCTTAGAATTGTTTAGGAAAGGGGTAGAATGATGAGAACAAGTCATTGTATGAATGAATTGCTCCATTTCTTAGATAAATTTTGCATAATGATCTGGCTACTATTCTTGAGAGTAAGCCACCATAAAAAAGAATGCATTTGAACCTCTTTTGTTTCACATTGAACCTTTTTGCTCACCAAGCCAAATGACTGAGATCAATTGCCCATTTGTGAGACTTCACCTTGTCTGTGTGTGTGTATGAATGAATGTGAGAGTTGGTTGAAGTAACTTGTTGATTGAAGAGTATTGCATCTTGTTTAAAGGCATAAGAGTGCTAAGATAGGCCTAGAGAAGCTAGAGTCAATAAGAGAGTGTGTTCATGCTATTTGCTATGTTTCCTTAGGATGTTAGTTGAGTACTAAGAGGTGTTTCTTTTGGTTATGAGTTCTCACCTTCAAACCTCTTCTCCTACAAGTACTTGAATGTTCACTTGAGGACAAGTAAAGAACAAGTTTGGGGGAGTTGATATCTTGCAGATTTAATACTTTTAATATTTCTTTTTATGTTCATTTCAATCACTTAGATTGCATTTAGAGTCCCTTTAAGTGCATAGCATATGCATGTTTGGTATTTCAGGTATGGAGAAGTTCATGATGAAGATTAAAGAGTTTGGTCAAAGAAATTGAACACACCAAGGAGGTAGACCGCGGGCCAGCACAACTATACCAGGACCACAAGCGGACACGTCCCGCGGACCACGCCTGGCCGCGCCTCCTCACCTCGTCACCCACGCGGCCATAGTACGCAAACCAACCCCGGGCCGCATTTTCTTGCCCGAGAACAGCCTTCTCTTCGACCATCACCCGCGGCCTCAACACGCGGGTACGAGCAGCCCGCGCCATTCCACTTGCCCGATACAGCGGCCACTTCACGTGGACAGTATGAGGCCGCGTTTTCTAACCCGAGAACCCCATCTCCTCGACTACTTCACGCGGTCACGTCCCGCGGGCAGAGCCAGTCCGCGTCCCGTCATGAGATCAACTTTCCATTAGTTATTTCGATCAAACCCGGGTTTGTCGGGTTGACCCGGTTTAAGTTTTAAGCTACTATAAATACCCTTAAACCTTATTTTAGGGATCTTATCTTAATTTCTCTCCTAAACACTTGACATTTTGGTGAAAGTTTATTCCTTTAATCTAAGTTTCATCTTTTATCTTGTGTTCTTGAGATTTCTTAAGTGTATCATTGCTTTCTAATCATGATTAACCTTAAATCCTTCATAGGTTTAAGTGTGATCATGGTGATTAGTGAGTAGTCACTTTAGGATTCATGGGTTAGGGAGATCAAAGGGTGATTAAGCTAGATCTAAGGTGTTTGAGTATAGATCCATCTTATTCCTTGCTTGTAGAGTGAATCTAATGTTATTTTAGAGTTGGCCTCTCTAGAATTGAGCTTTAGGTATTTCAAGCCCATAAGGTGTATGATGAAATACCTTAACCAACTCTCCAATGCTTTTAACATTCTTTACCAAAGAGATTTGTTGTTAAAGGTGTTAGGATGGCTAATAAACTTGATTTTAATGATTGTTTAGATAACATTCAACCTAAGAGATTAGATGCTTGAGTTATCTTTGCAAATGAACATTCATCTAGAGATAGAGTTTGTTTAGGATTGTGTCTAGGCCTAAGGTTGATAGATTGATTGAAAAGCTTACACCTTTAGATTGAAACTTAATTACCCAAGATCAATTTCCTTATCCCATGAATTCTCTCTACTCATTTTGAAAGAAAGCTTTGATCTTTATTGCTTATTTAGTAGTCTCTTACTTTAAAAATCATCTCAACATTGATAGCACTTAGATTAAGCATTGTCTTGCAATTCCTTTGGTTTATGATCACTTAGAACTGGTTTGACATCTTTTATATTACAACATTTGATTAGGAACCTTAAAACTCCTATCATCAATGTATCTTCGTCTATATCTAAACGCTCACTCGATTTACTAAACATCCTAAAATGAGCAAACGAATAAGGAGATCCACAAAGGAAAATGAATGTGAGACGACAACTCGCGGACCTCCCTCAATATCAACTCATATTCTTCTCTCTACATTCATACGAATAAAAACACGCTCTTAAAAACGCCAACTGATTTATAATAAAGCCGCAAAGCTGCAGGGACTCAGAGCCGCACACGGCCAGTCCGAAACTATAACGGCCACACTTGGCCAGACCAAACAGCCTACGAGGCTAGCCTCAAGGCCGGCAAAGGTCCAATACAAGATGCCATCGACATCAATATGCTCGATAATTTCTACACAATACATAACTAGACTGTAAAGGTCTCACTGCAAAACAGGTCATACGAATCTTAATTTTAGAACGAACTACGAAAGGCTTGATCCCTTCAAAAGGGTATGTAGGCAGCCTTAACAAGGCGCAGCACTAGTCTTAAACATTTTCCGCTTCCTGGAAAGTAAAAAGATCACTTTCAACGGACCTTTCCAACCATTAATTCCGCCTAACTTAACTAAAACTGGCTAACCACTCGCAAGAACCTTACGTTAGAGGCTCAAGATTCTAGCGAGTTGGGGGGCTAACTGTTGGTGTCAAAATCGGTCGCGACGAAATCAATGGCTAAATGTCTCCGCAAAAATAAAAATACGTTTTATAAAACTCGATAAGTCGTTTTATAAAACTCGAGAAGTCGTTTTATAAAACTAAAAGAAGTTTCTAAACAAAGGAAATCCGCGAAAAAACTCGGAAATCGTTATCTCGGAAGAACGAAACAAACGCCGATTACACGATCGTCCGAGTTAAGCACAAAACCGCGAAAAACCACATCCGCCAAAAACCGCGAGCTGGTTCGGCCGAACTAGCTCGCCGTACGGCGAACTGAACCGGTTCGGCTCGTCGTACACCGGTTCAGTTCGCCGTACGTCGAGCTGATTATCCCGAGCCTCAATCTCCCACGTCCTTGATTCAAGGGACATGTCCTTCGGCACGATCATGTTCCCAACCACGATCGAAATGTCTCTCGTTTTGTCTCGATCCGTCCTATCATTCGAGTTTTACGATAAAAACCATAAAGTCTTGTTTTCTCGAAAGAACTCAAGGAAATCGTATAAAACGGCAACGGTTAAACGAAACGCCAAACATTGCCTAAACTATACGATTTACTCAAGATTTTTCGTGATAAATCGTAAAAAACGCGTTTTTAATAAAACTTCGAGTAAATCGTAGAAAACGGCAATGATTAACCGAAACATCGAACATTGCCAAATTTTACGATTAACTTGAGAAACTTACTTAAAAACGGCATCATATCAGGAAACGATCTCGTCTAAATTCGTAAAACGGTTTTATCGCTAAACGGCTTGGAAAGTCCTAAAACACGATAAAAGCCCACTCGCGACTTTAAACGGAGTTCAACCCGAAGATACAACGACGTTTTGACGATTTACTCGCAGAAAGAAGATAAATGTCAATTTTGAAGATAAATGTCAAGTTTGAGGATAAATAGATGATTTCCGCGGGAAAAAAAGAAAGATAAAGATAAATGGAAGGTTCTCGATAAACTCGAATCTGGGCAAAATGGAAGGACCAAACCGCCAATGAAGGGAGTATATAAGAAAGAGGCATAGGACAGAAGCAAAGAACGAATTTCATAGCTCTCATCTAAGACTTTTACGACTTTTCTAGACTTAGAATTTTTCGCACTTAGAAACCTAGGCTTTATTCTCGACAAGTTCGGTTTCTATGACTGGCACTCAATTACTAGACGAAATCGCCCAGGAAGTTCGACCTCTCGTCCATCTATATCAACTGAACTACGTTCGACTTGATCTTTGAATGGGGTACGTAGGCAGCCTTTCATAAGGTTCAGTCCGAAATCAATTGAACTCTCTTTTCTTATTTTTTTCGTCTTTTGTTATCGAGCTGCGACTCGACTAGGTTTAGGGTTTTATGTTGATAACTCAATGACGGCCCTTGCGGCCAAATCCTTTGTAATCTCTTGTAAAGATCGCAACGCTCTTACGCGAATTCGAAATAAGATCGACTTTCTTTATAAATTTGTTTTATCATGTTTTTCGTATTTTCCGCATTTATTTGGTTACTTGTCGTTGGCTTTCGCAGAGATCCGGGTCCTCTGGAAAATTAGAGTTTTCCTAAGTTTTCATATTTTACGGAAATCGACGGTGTGAATTTCGGTTCCCACAATATGCATAGACGCAACATGTCTTCCAACGTTCGGATAGTTCTATCTGTCTGCCCGTCCGTCTCTGGATGAAATGTGGTGCTGATGTGTAGCTCCGTCCCTAAGGCTCCTTGCAATGCTCTCCAGAACGCTGCCGTGAACCTTGGATCTCGATCAGAAATAAAGTCTGCTGGTACTCCGTGAAGTCTCACAATCTGGTCAATGTAAAGCTCTGCCAATGTCTCCGTCTTTTCCGTTTCTCGGATTGCTAGTAGATGCGCTACTTTGGTTAATCAATCCATGATTACCCAAATCGCATTGTTTGATCTTCCTCTCGCCACTGGTAATCCGGTAATCAAATCCATTGATACCAAATCCCACTTCTATTCTGGTACATGTAGGCTTTGTAGTAAACCACCGGGTACTTGATGCTCGGCTTTGATCTGTTGATACACTTGACATTGTGCAACCCACTTTGCAACTTATCTCTTCATGCTTGGCTAATGGTAGAATCTTCTCACATCTCTGTACATTTTCGTGCTTCCGGGATGAATACTCAAAAGAGATTGATGCACTGTCTTTAGAATCTCTTCCCGAAGTCCACCTCTTTTTGGTACCGTGATCCTTCCATTGTGTAACAATGTGCCGTCATCCGCTATGTGGTAACCACTTGCATTGGTTCCATCTCCTTCCTTTAGCTGATCCACAATCTTCTTCAAGTCTTCATCTTCGGTATGTGCTCGCCGAATACGCTGCACTAGGCTAGCTTGGTTTATTGCTCGCATTCCCAATGGTTTGCTTGATTCTCCCTCCAATGCTGCCAAATCGATCTTCTTGAATTCCTCGGAAACGCTTGCCAAATCTTTCTCTGAGTTCACTACTGCTCTTCGTCGGCTCAACGAGTCTGGAACAACGTTAGCCTTCCTTGGATGGTACTGGATCTGAATGTCGTAGTCCGAGATGAATTCCATCCACCTTCTCTGCCGTAGGTTGAGATCCGCCTGGGTAAACAAGTATTTAAGGCTTTTGTGATCCGTAAATACCTGAACCTTCTCCCCGTAAAGATATGATCGCCATATCTTTAGTGCAAAGACAATCGCCGCCATTTTCAAATCATGTGTAGGGTAGTTCTCCTCATGTTTCTTCAATTGTCTTGAGGCGTATGCAATGGCTTTGTTCTCTTCCATCAACACACACTCTAATCCTACCCGTGACGCATCTGTGTATACATCATAAGTCTTACCCAGCTGAGGTAAGAACTGGTGCCGTGGTTAATGCTTCCTTCAGCTTGTTGAAAGCTTCCTCCGTGTGCTCATCCCATATAAATGGCACATCATTCCCAGTCAGTCTTGTCAAAGTTTGGCGATAGATAAGAATCCCTTTACAAACCTCCAGTAATAGCCGTCCAACCCAAGAAAGCTTCTGATCTCTGTGGCTGTGGTTGGTCGAGGCCATCCTTCTACTACCGCAATCTTCTCTGGTTCCACAGAAACTCCTTGCTCGGATACTCTGTGACCCAAGAAACCAATCTCGCGCTTCCAAAATCAAAATTTGCTAAACTTAGCAAATAGCTTTCGGTATCTTAGTCTCTCAAGTACCTTCCGTAGATGCTCTTTGTGATCCTCCTCACTCCGCGAATAGATCAGTATGTCATCTATGAACACGATCACAAACTGATTGAGATAGTCATGGAATACCTCGTTCATTAACCTCATAAACACTGCTGGTGTGTTGGTTAGCCCGAACGGCATTACAACGAACTCGAACTGACCGTACCGAGTGTTGAATGCTGTCTTCATCATGTCCGTCTCTGCTATCAGAATTTGGTGATATCCCAAAGCCAAATCTATCTTCGAGAACCAACTCGCTCCTCTCAGTTGAACCAACAATTCATCGATCCTCGGCAAGGGCTACTTATCCTTGATCGTGACATTGTTGATCCCTCTGTAGTCAAAACACAATCTCATGCTTCCATCCTTCTTCTTCACGAACAGAACCGGAGCTCCCCAAGGTGAAGAACTCGGTCTGATGAAACCTTTGTCTAGTAAATCCTCTAGCTGCTTCTTGAGCTCTCCTAGTTCAGCTGGCGCCATTCGGTAAGGAGTTTTGACAATTGGTTCCGCACTTGTTTCCAAGTTGATGGTGAATGGATTGCTTCGGGGTTGTGGCAACTCCGTCAACACTCGAAACACATCTTCAAACTCTTGGACCACCGGAATGTCTTCTAGCCTCTACTCCTTTCCCGACTCTTCTCCAATGTACGTTAGTGACACCAGGTAGGCCTCACCATCCACTAACGCCTTCTCTGTTCTCAATGCCGTCACAAACGTCGCCGAGACGCTAGGCCTGATTCCGTGATACGCCAACACCGCTTGCTGGTCGTCTTCAATCCACACTCGTCATCTTTCACAGTCCAGCCATGCCTGATTCCTCGACAGCCAATCCATTCCTATAATCACCTCATGGCGTTCTAAGGGCATCACTACTAGGTCGGCTAAAAGGGTTCCATGGTTGAACACAACAGATACATTCAACAACACCCTCTTAGCTCTTAGGGTTTGGCCTCCAGGGGTTGCTACCGACATATCAATCTCACACACTACAAAGGTTCCTACAAACCTAGAGGCTACAACCGGGTCCACAAAACTATGAGTGGCTCCCGAATCAAACAACACAAAGGCGGGGGTTCCTCCGACTAATAATGATCCTAAAAAGATCAAGATAGTAGCACTCATCTAAAATGCAACACACTAACTACTCAAACAATCAACAATACTTTAAACACACAAAAGAGAGAGTCATAACCAAACAAACTTGTCACAGGACCCCTCGACGGTCCTGGACCACTAGATGGATTCCTCCCCTTCTAGGTCTCTTCCCATCTAACTTGGGCCCAGGCTCTAGATAGGACATCCTCCATTGTTTTACACTGATATTTAGTTAGCTCCTTGTACATGTCCCCATATGGAAGCAGACCTCTTTTGAAGGCGGAGATAGCTGTCCCTGCGTTGCATTCGGGGATCGCCACCTTTTCTTGGTTGAAGCGCGCGATATAGGCCCGAAGAGGTTCGGTCCTATGCTGGAGTACTTCATAGAGGTCGTCGGAATTCTTTTCCAGGTTTCTGCTGCTGGCAAATTGCTCTACGAACTTGTCGCTGAGTTCCACGAAGGACCTTATGGATTTTGTGGGGAGATTGATGTACCACTGAAGGGAAGGGCCGGTTAGGGTTGATCCGAAGCCCCTCCACATGGCAGGTTCCCTCAGTCCTCGGGGGACTTCTGCTGTTAGCAATCACTGTTTGTAGAGGGCCACGTGGTTGTCTGGATCGCTGGTCCCGTCGTAAGTCTTCATGGTAGGGAAGGAGAATTTCCTTGGGATCTCGACCGAGGCGATCTCTTCCACGACGGCCGTGTCGGAGTAGGAGTTAGGGTTGCTCCTTCTGATGGGGGGAGCCATGCCTGGGACCCTTTCCACCATTGACTGGATGGTGTTGAACTTCTCGGAGAACATCTTCTCGAGATACGCCACGGTGGCTGAATCTGAGATAAAGGGGTCGTCGGGTGAGTATTCCTCGTCCTCCATATCGGAGTCACTGCTGAGGTTCACCAGTGTCCTTGTTGTTGCTTCCTTACCCTCGGGTTCCTTGTCGTCGGGAGCTGTACGCTGAGTTGCTTCTTCTTTGTCGGCAGGAGTATCGAGGGAGGGCATGGTTCGAACTCGGGTTCGAAACCTCTAGCGCTTGTTGCTGTTCTTCCCAAGATCTTGGTTCTCCTCTTGGAGAAGATGGTTTTCGGCTTCGAGTGCCCCTACTTTCTCCTCGCTTCGTTGCAGTTGTTGAGTATGCTCGTCGAGTTTAGCTTTTAGAGTTTGAACTTCTTGGAGAAGCTCTGAGCTATCCCCGGCTGTTCCTCGAGCCTCGCGGAGCTCGGTGATTTCCCTCGGAGGGTGTTGAGCTGATCGATGACCTCGGCTTCTCTTGGAGTAGCTCCGATGGGTTTGACTGAGTCTTCTGGTGTCATCGTCATGTAGTTGGATTACTCCCCTCCTTCTAGCGCCAAGCTGTTATGGTATTTTAGTACTACGGAACACAAGAAGGTTCGTGTATGAGTTTGAGAGAAGCGAGAGGGAATGAGGAGATTTGTATGAGGTAAGGAGAAATCAAGAGGAACAAGACAATAAGCAATAGAGAAGGAGACGTTTTATTAGGTTATTCGATGGGGGGCTACAATGTTGGTGTATGAACCCTAATTCTAGCCACCTAGATCTAGTCTCTCAATCTCTAAGTGTCGATCCCTCATTTTAGGGTTTGGGTTCCCCTTATATAGATGTAGATGTCGGCTTGCATTAGGTTAAACTCTTCCATGTTGGCGAATATGGGAGAGTTTCCCTGTATGGAGAACTTCCATTTTACTCAAGGGTCGGTTTTGGAAAAGGGGTCGGGACCGGGGAACCTGAAGACAGGGTCCGGGCCCTAGGTCCCTTTTGAGCCGGGGTTTAGAGGCCGGTGCCTAGCCCGGAGGCTGGAGGAATCTGGTGCCTGGATATTTTTTCCCAACAATTAGTTCTTCTAACAATCCTAGTTTTGGGTTAATCCATCAATACCACATAAAACCCTAAATCTAACAATACGAAACTACTCATACATTATCAAGCAATCAAGAACAAAGAGATAAATAGAATGCATAGATCATACACTGGGGTTGCAATACAAAGCTATGGAATAAGTTTTGATCTTCTCCCCAACACAATAAGAAACTGTAGAAAACAAAAGCGCGGTTCTTAGCCCAACAATGGCAGGAACCCTTATAAACTAGGTAAAAAAATTGTCAAGGGTAATCTTATAATTATGTGTAGACTTGGGGGCTTTAAGCCGGTTATGAACAAATTCTGGTTTTTGTGCAGTGACCATCGATCGACGCCAGTGTGTGTATGTCGATCGGTGTCGATCTCATATGTCGACTCTGACTTAGATGATTCTTGTTAGCTATGGGTTTTTTCATCCAAAATGCACCATGTACTTCACATAACTCCAAAACATACCAAGACTTGTAAATATTCTAAAACATAGCCTATACACACATAATATACTCCAAATGGGGTCCATACATTCTCTTTAGAATACATTCCAATATATTTACTGAATATTTCTAAAATATAGGCTACCAATTCACCACATAATCTTAAATATATAGTTTGTGATTCCTCATAATACAAGTATTTTTCATTACATCATAATACAAATACTTATATGTATATTCCATATCTCACTTTTTAATAATTTTTAATTTAAATCTTCATTATCTATAAATTCATATAAATAATTTAGAAAATAAAAGATTTTGAAAATCATATACAACTATAGTGAGGATTTTGTCAGTTGTTTCCTCAAATTTATTCAATTAATGGGTGAACCTACTTTATTTTCAAAAATATGAAGTTATATTCATTTAAACCGTAAAATATAAATATTTAATATATAGAAATAATAATTTAGTCTGTCAATATAATATTTTACAAATATTTTCATAAATAATAGCCAAATAGAAATCCAACATGCTATATGATAAGCAATATGGATAGTGTAGTTGTCGGTTAAATAATACTCTCTCTGTTCCTAAAAGATCTATATTCTAGTTTTTTCACACTTTTTAATAAAACACAATAAATTTGCATAGTTTTTTGTATTTATCTTCTTTCCACAATTTTAAACCAATGAAAAATCAATTAGTGCAATTAAGTTTTTTGAAGTTTACAATTAGTTAATAAAAATTGCATTGAAAATGTAAAAAATGGATCTTTTAGAAACAAATTTTTTTTCTAGGATATGTATCTTTAAGGATCGGAGGGAGTATTACTCAGTGTAAGCTAGCTAAAAAACTATTGTATTTAAAATTATATATTAAATAATTATTCAATACGCGTGAATATTAGATTATATACCACTGTATATGAAATTTTATTTATTTTTGCTTAATTTTGGAGTATCTCAAATTCATGAAGAAGTCCTATCAAATTTCAAAGGATTAGTGTGTGTACGGATGGACTCTCCTTCTATATTTCCAATGTAAGATAAATCTATATCTACGTGGTCACAACGTAAAGTGTAGTAGCCATTGAATCCAGATTGTTTAGCAACCCAAAATCTACCTCCCATTAGACTATGTCCTTGTAGTTATGTAAATCAAATTTTAACTTTAAAAAAATTATCCGCTTACGGATCAAATTCTATTACTTTGACAATAAAGAAATGAATTAGAAGATTTCTTTGTCGTGTACAGTATGAAAGAGGGTTGTCTGTTAATATTTTAAAATTGGTAAAGATACCCAATATTCACAATTAATGAAGAAGTTCAAATTCTGGCAATTTGTAAAAGGTAAACTGATGAATCAAAGGCATCTCAATATAAAAAGTATTAAAACATATTCGGCCATATGTAGAACGATAGGATCTCTACTGAAGAAAGCCGGAAATGGACACATCTATGAGAAAAGGCGTTACGGTGGTCACAAGTTTTTGCAGTTTTATTATTTTAAATTTTCACTTTTTTTGCATGTTTATGTATCGCATATAATCACTTTCGTTTGATTTTTTTTTTTATTACCACGCCTCGCTTTCTTTAATATTACATCAAATTCATTATGAAAAAACTGCCAAAAGACTTTGCGCAGTATAATGAGACACTTGTAGATATATTATATTCTATATTTTATTAAAACATAAGTAAAAAATAATACTTATCTATTTTAAGTAATTTTTTATAAATTTTCATATTTCATTTATTGATTTTTTCTAAATAAACCTTTCATTTATTGTAATCATTTCATTTACTATATTCACTTCATTTATTGTCTTGTCTAAATATGAACTTCGGATAAATATGGTTTTGAAGTATAAAACTTTAAAATATCTAAAAACTAATGTATCTAAACATTTATATATTTGTACCAAAATAACTAGATTAACAGATTCAATTCGAATATTTTGAATTCAAACTAAAAATAACCTAAAAACAAATAACCAAAAATAATCATATTATCTAATTCGGTTAGATTTTGATGTATATCAACTTAAATATTCAATTAGTTATATAATGATACATAAAATATATAACATTAAATATGAAAAATAAAATACCAGTTTTTAAAATATAAAATTTAATATCTGGACGGACATGCGGATGAATCTCTAGTTAAATCCTTAAATCATCTCCAACAACCTCTTATTCTTTATTTTTTAAAGGGTATTATATTTTAAGAGTCTCTTATCTCCTTATCTTTTAAGAGTGTAAATACTAAATTCTCAAATATAAAAGATATTATTCAACTCCTTAAAATACTATTCAATTTTTACTTTTGTTCTTCTATTTATACAAGTTTAATGATTTTTTACTTAATACTTTTTGTTTTTTGTTTTGTATTATTTTTATATTAACACATAACTATTAGTTTTTATTTTATGAAGTTAATTTCACATACTAATAATATGTTATTAATTATTCTACAAAAACATTATATTAATAAATATAAAATATAAACATATTATTTTACAGAAATTAAAAAGCATTATACAGGCATAATATTTTACAAAAAAAATTCATGTAACGCTAAAAATATTATTATAAGTGATTTTTTTTATTGTTTATTAATTATGAGAGTATGTATATTGATTATCTATTTAAAATGTATGATTATTGTTTTTTATAGAAATTTAGTGATTATAGTTAATTATTAATAATATTGAAGATAAAAATGTAATATGTAAAGAATTTAGAAAAAGAATATTTAAAAACCATTATTGAAAAACTTTCCCTTTATTTTGAGGATACTCACTATTTAAAATAAGGGAGATTGTTAGAGATGCTCTTAAGGTTTTTANTAAAATGTATGATTATTGTTTTTTATAGAAATTTAGTGATTATAGTTAATTATTAATAATATTGAAGATAAAAATGTAATATGTAAAGAATTTAGAAAAAGAATATTTAAAAACCATTATTGAAAAACTTTCCCTTTATTTTGAGGATACTCACTATTTAAAATAAGGGAGATTGTTAGAGATGCTCTTAAGGTTTTTAATATAAAAATGGGTTTATTCTTTTTAAAAAGTACAAGTAAATTTGAAGAATGATATAGTAGAAATAAAATCAGAACTTTGTTTCAAAGTTATATGTTATCAGTTTAATTATAATTATGAATATTTCAATACCATATTTATAAATTAAAATATTTTATTTTACTATTGAAGGCCACACTTTTTAAATTCGTGATAATTACATTGGTCCACTGGAAAAGAAACAACTTGGAAAAAGGTAAGAATCTTGTTTTCAAAAAAAAAGAAAAGAAAGATCTTTAAGAACTGTGGAGTAGATAGGAATGCAAATAGTTTTCACAACGTGATATAAATACTATGGAAATAAATAAAACAAAACAATTAAAACAAATTGACAGTCGTTTTCTTCATGGGCCGCCGTGCAGGACCCCTAAAAGACGACAACACATTCTCGTACACAAACCAACATTTTCTTTATCGAAATTATATGGCCAAATATCATTATACTGTGTTAAAAAAAAAGTACGTATTTTTATGGATGTATAAAAAGATTCATACTAATTTCTAAGTGGAGATGCATTCTATAGGTATACCCTCTTTAATATATAAATGGATCAAAAGCAAAAATTCATATTCTTGTATGTGTAACTTAGTTTTGTATAACAAATGGATCTAATCTGAAATGTGTTGATGTTACAAATCCTCTTCTTACCACTACTTGACCCAAGGTCTTAGAGCCTTTTACTTCATGTTTAATTAGAAAAGAATTACTTTTGTGAATAGTCAAAATTGTCAAAGTCATGGAAGAATTTGTGAAGATCTTAAAATTTGTTTTACTCATTTCAATTTATTTTTACCAATGTTGAAATCCTCATAATTTGTAAAAAAAAAGTCTATACAACAACAAAATGTGCTCAAACTCGAAAATTTATTTATTAGATCACAGTTTGCTATTTTCTTTTAACAACTTTGCTTTTGTCCATTTGTAACTAGACTATCAGATGCATTTAAAAAAAATAAAATATTTTTTAATTGAAATCCTTTTTAAAATGCTGACAATTTTTCAACTTTATCTTGCTGACAAATCTTTTTTTTTATAAAGCTTTTAGTCAATAAAAAAAAATCTTTTTTTTATTGAGAACAAATACAATGACCAGTAATGTAATGTGGAATGAAACATCTCCAAGCCTTCTCTCTCCCACATCTTATGTTCTCCTATGAACTCAAAATTAACCTAAAACTCAAAATCTGAGATACTAGTCTAATGATACACTTGTCTACATATGATCACCCGGTTATTATAACTTTGTAATATATTTATAGACTGACTGGAGTATTTAAAATTTTATTTTATATATGCTGTAATGAAATATCTAATATCGTTGCAGGTAATTGTTTGTGTTTGGTTGCAGGTGATTGTTCTCACACACGTACAGTTTATTGACAAAACCTTCTTGTCCGAACAATTTATGAGGACATATTGTTTTTGGTCTGCATTGATATGTTTCAGTTTTAGTATAACGAAACAAAATTGTTCTTATTGTGGTTATAATGTTTCTCTATTTTTGGAATTAACAGAATGGTCCTTATGTTTTTGTTCTTATTTACTTGGTTATTTGGTTATGCTAATGGAAATATTTAATGGTTAAATATTATATATATATATATATATAAATAATATTATGAGTATTTTTGTATTTTTTAAAAAAAAATAGAGGAATACTAGGTCAAAATTCAGACTAATTCTATGAGACCCTTAGAAATCAGTATTCTGCTATTGAAAATATCTTCATACATTGTATGAGATCAACATACACATATACAAATGGTCCATAATCTTTTTGTGTCAGACATAAAAACCAGTTAATAAATCTTTTTCCGCAGCTGAGGAGACTCAAAATAATTATTGGGTAACTAGTAAGATATATACTTAGATTCGAGTGTCTGTACATTTATTTACAGCTCACTACGTGGGATAATGTTTTAAACATCGTTGATGTTAAAAAAAGTTTTTTGCAACATAATTTATTTATGGAATTTTTTGTGATATAACAAAAAGAAATTAAAATTAGTTTTATAGAAAAAGAATAGAGAAAGATAGGAAGAAAGAAGAGGAGAAAGGATGTGATTTTGGTTATATAATGAATAGTGGATTTTTGTTTGGTTATTTCACCTAATTTCCGTTTATTCATTGGTAGATTGTTGGTAGATTGTTGTGATAAAAGGAATCAAAACTTTTGCTCGAAAAGAAAAACAAGGAATAAGACCTTGGAAGCAAACAAAGAAGATTGAAAGCAGAGAGGACAACGAAGCACGGTGTTACACGTTGTCCATGTGAATTGCTATACTAAATTTATAAACTGTCCCACCTACCGTCCACTAAGATTAAAATAAACTTTCTTTTATTTTAATTTACTTCATATAATTTACGCAAATTGATCGTTTTCCTGATTTGATGCTAATACAAAATTTTCTCTCCTCCCGCAAATCATTGATTAACTCAAAAAGATGTATTTAAAACTGCGAATAAGTAAAAGTTAGACAACCAAGTTAGTGTTATAATAATACTCACGAGAAAAGTTTACGATTAAAGTATCATCTGATGTTGACGTAACCTAAACTTTAAGTAGTATATAATATGATTGACAGCTAATTGAAGATAACCACTAACAAATTACAATATAGAAACGGATTGAATATGTTTTTGGCGTGACAAGTGGGACTACTCCTGGTGCACTTGACACTCATTTTAAGCTATTACTAAAATTTTATCCGCGCTCTCACGTGGAATTAGTATTTTATTTTTCATAAAATATTTAATAACATTTTAAATATATATATATATAGATTATCTAGATATTTTTAGGTTTCTATAAACCTATCTAAATTTAGAAAATTTTGACTCAAATCTCATCCAAAAATTTATAATATCAGAACAAATTTTATAATTCAAAAACTTTTATACCAAAATACTAATATGTATCCGAACATGTACTTGAATTCGAATGTTGAACTGGTAATGCCTTGACCCGAGCGGAAATGCGATTTGTCTGGAAACTCATGTAAAATGAATATTTCTTTGTTAACTGATCTGAATTCTTGTACTAATGAAATAATTTCATTCAAACATGTGAAATTATTATGGTTAACACGTAAAATAATTGACGTCAAATCATTGTGGTAAATACAAATAATGAAGTAGTTTGAAAGAGTGAAAAAAAGAATGTAAAAATAATAAATCACTTAAAATATGTAAGTTATGTTTTGTACTTTTATAATAAATGATGTCAAATTATTTGGAGAAAAATAATTAATAAAGTAGTTAAGATGAGTGAACATAATAAAAAATATATGTAATAAATATGTTGAAAATAAAATTAATTCTATTTTTGTACTTTAGTTTTAATAATATAGATAGGGGATAAACATTAAAATTTAGTTAGGATAGAACTGCCTATTTATGACATGAAATATTAAATTCATTTAAAATTGAATTATTAATTATAGAAATTGTGAAAAAGGAAGTTATAAATTCTAACTAATCAGTGAAAAAAGGTAATAAGTTTTTTTTTGTACTTATGTTTTAATAGAGTAGATAGTTATATAATAATCTTCAATTTTTAAATTTGAAAAGAAAATACAAGTATACCAACATTGTAGCACTAGCATGAAAAATAATTGATCTGGATAACTACAGCAAAATTTGAAGTTTATTATTTTTAATCCTTATTTTTTCTAAACATCTGGATAATTATGCAACAAATGATGATAAATATTACATAGATGATTGCACAGTCGATAATTCTACCATCTTATTAGAATTCATGTCTGGCTGCACAATTTTAAACCGTCTTATGAAATCCATGTTCGACTATATGCCATGCACCATGCAGAAAAATCTCTTGTACCATTTTTCTCCATAATTTGAATTTTCTCGGATTTGAACCAAGACCTACATAATTTTCATAAGACGGTATGGAATGGTCAGTAAGATCTGAATTCTAATAAGATGGTAAAATTGTTATTGTGCAATCTGACTGCACCATTCCAAACCGCCTTATATTAATTGAGAAGCATTACAACATGTTTTGGTAGCCACGTGTCATCATGAGAATACTTCTCTTCTCAAATTTACTATAGAAAAATGTTGGTTCATATAAATATAGAATACTTTTTATTAAACTAAGCATAAAACTATTATTAACGCTTATCATTATTTCCTTAAATAAAATTTACGGAATTACCTAATATGATAAAAAAAAAAATATATGACATTAATGATTTGAATATGAAAGATTTGATAAAAAATTGTATAGCCTCTACTCTTTTTGTTAAATTTATATTGTGAAAATAAATTAAACAATAACGTTAACTATACAACAAAAAAATAGATTTTTTTATATATGTTATATTTTCAATTTTTAAAAATGACTATAACTTAATAAAATATTTAAAATTTTCACATATAATATTTTTGATTAATCGTTAATTTTTTTTGTTATAGCACGATACAATCAATTATATAATTAATAAGTAAGAAATATCATTTAATAGATATTTAACTTAGATGTATATATCTATTATATAAATAGTCTCATATATGTGTGTGTGTTAATATCATTTATTAATTAGATTACTTATATAAAGTGATTGTAAATAAACAAATATGATTATTTTATTTAAGTGCTTGCTAAATTAGTTGTATATATAATAGTTACAGATTTTTCAATTATTCAATATATATATTTATTATTTTATAATATATAAAAGAACACAACATAAAGAATAAGATATAAAATTATATATATATATATATATATATATATATATATATAATTCCCATCATGCGCATTTGCACGGGTATTAACCTAGTATAATGTTATTTATTATTTTTTCCTCCATTTTTGATATTGCACTGTTTCCAGTTAAATTTATTATATACTAATAATTTAAAATCATTATTTTTTGTGAATATAATGTTAGAATGATTTTCATTGATTTTCTGATACCGTATAGTTTTCATTGAGATTTTATGAAAAAAAATTATTAATTTAAATATTGAAGTGTCTTCAAAACACTTAAATTTTTTTTTCTCAACCAAATATCTTTATTAATTTGAGCCCAGCGAACTTAGTACAAGTGATATTGAAAGTTACACAGACAAAGAAGAAGAGTAACACTTTTTACTGTTTATTATCGTTATTCAACTTGAGAAAACAGTACAGAGGTTCATCTCTTTTTATACAAGTAAAGTAAATCTTATCCTCATCACCACGTCAACCAATGATTGCACATGAGTCCAAACATCCAAATCTGTTGGAGGCAGAGATTCCCTTAGCTACCATCTTCATACACTCTCGACGACAAGAGAGTTTGTTGCTCCTTTGACCATGACTGACAGTGAGAGCTTTAACAGCAGTAACAGAGGAGAGTTTCGAACCTTCTGGTTGATGGAGAGTCTTTGCAGTAACCAAACCTTCTACCTGAATCGGAGCATTTGGCACACTTAAGCTAATACCCTCCCTCAAACTCGGAGTTGGAGGTACAGAAACACCGAGTTTGTTGCGTAAACGAAAGAAAGGTTCTTGAGCCAGTGACTTCGTAAACACATCAGCAAGCTGAAGTCGAGCAGGAATGTGCTTAACTTCCAAAGCTTTTAATGCAACTCTCTCCCGGACATAGTGATAGTCAATAGCAAAATGTTTGGTCCTCTTGTGAAACATCGGATTTGCAGTAAGACACACTGCTGAAAGATTGTCACACAACATCAACGGATTCATCGACTACTTCAATCCCATTACCTTCAACAAATTCTGTAACCACACTACTTCAAAATCCGCTTGAGACATTGTTCTGTACTCTGCTTCTGTTAAAAATTTAGAGACAATTTCATGTCTTTTAGCCGACCAAGATATGAGATTTGAGCCGCGAAAAGTACAGAATCCTCATGTTGATCATCTTGTTTCATTGCAACCCGCCCAATCACTATCACTGTAACACAACATAGTGGAATTTGCAGAGGAACTGATGCTTATTCCCATCTCATATGTGCCTTTAACATATCGTAGAATCCTCTTCAAAAGACTGAAATCAGACACACTTGGAACATGCATCTTTTGACAAACATAGTTAACTTCAAACTGAATGTCAGACCTAGTGAGAGTGAGATACTGAAGTTTACCAACTAAGCTTCTGAAGTAACTTGGATCTTCAAACTCAACATCTTGACCATCAAGGTTATGCAGTTCAAGTGGTAAAGGAGTTGGCATAGGTGCACAGTCTCTCATTCCTGCAGTGATGAGAAGATCTTGTGTATATTTAGCTTGATTCAGAAACTTACCATTCTCATGACGATGTATTTGTATGCCGAGAAAGTAGTGAACTTCACCCATGTCTTTCATTCTGAATCCAGAATTGAGATCTTTTAACAATTTTTCCAACAAAGCTTCATTATTCCCAGTGATCAACATGTCGTCAACATACAAGAGCAAGTAAATGACATCAGTGCCGACATGGTAGACAAACAAAGATGGGTCTGGAAAGGTGCATTGAAACCCAATGTTTATCATAAATGAACTAAACCTATCAAACCATGCCCGAGGAGCTTGTTTCAAACCATGCCCGAGGAGCTTGTTTCAAACCATAGATAGCTCTGTTCAGTTTGCACACATACTCTGGTATGTCTGGATCTTCAAACCCTGGTGGTTGTTTCATGTACATCATTTCTTGCAGATCTCCATGCAAGAAAGCATTCTGAACATCAAGCTGTCGGATCTTCCATTTCTTAGTAACTGCATCATGGAGAATTGTTTGGATAGTTGCTGTACGAACCACATGACTATATGTCTCGATATAGTCTACACCTTCTTCTTGTTGGTTACCTCTAGCAACCAAACGTGATCGACACTTCAGAATTGATCCATCTGCATTCAGCTTCAGTTTGAAAATCCAACCACAACCAACATGATTCTGATCCTGGGCAGGTGGAACAAGAGTCTATGTGTTTGTTTCGTGCATATTACCGATTTCATCTTCACATGCACGAGTCCATCTTGGATCTTTCATCGCTTGCTTGATGGTTTTAGGTTCAGAGCAATCATCTTTGACAGATATCAGAGCATATCTTGGATTTAGCTTAACAATGCCTGACCTTGCTCGTGTAGTCATAGTATGTTGAGGAGGTTGTATAGGTGCAGAAGTTTGTTGTTGGACCACTGCAGGATTGCCTTGAGAAATATCACTTTCACTTGAGCTACTTGATGAGCTTGAAGATTCATGTTGAATTTCAGGGACAGGGATGGGTGGGGTTTGAAGAAGAGGTTGGTGAACGTGTGTGACACTTGTGCTAGGCAGAACCTCCTCTTCGTAGCTTCATGTTCCAGGATTTTCTTGTTCCAAGTTATGTTGCACATTAGACATACGCCATGAGTAAAGAGGTGACTCAGTGACTTTGTGAAAATGATTGTATGTGTCTGCAAAAAGAAAGCTGGATTCATCAAACATCACATGTCTACTAATGAACACACGCCCTGTTGGAGGATGAAGACACCTATATCCTTTGTACTTTTCGTTATATCCAAGGAACACGCACACCAGAGACTTTGGATCCATCTTATTCTTCATGTATGGTCTCAAATACGGAAAGCACTTACAGCCAAAGACACGCAATGATGTATAGGTTGGTGCTTTTCCATGAAGTATCTCAAAAGGACTCTTTTTCTCAGGAAGTACAGACGAAGGCAACAAGTTCTCTAAGAAGACAGCAATAAAGAAAGCTTTTACCCACATCTGTAAAGGAACCTTACTGCCATAAAGGATTGTCAGACCAAGCTCAGTGATGTGTCTGTGCTTATGTTCTGAAAGACCATTTTCTTGTGGAGTATGTGGACATGAGATCATTTGTCTGATGCCACACTGAGACAAATGATTCAGAACGTTTTACTCATGAATTCTCCTCCACCATCTCACTGAAACTATAAAATCTTTTGTTGACACTGAGTTTCAACCAAGCTTTGAAAACGAAGAAACACTTAGAAGAAATCTGACTTGCTCTTCAAAGGATAAAACCAGGTAAATCTTGTATTATTGTCAACGAAGATTACATAGTACTTAAACCCTTGAGAAGATGTAGCTGGACTAAGACCCCATAGATCACAGTGTATTCTCTCAAGTGGTTTAGTTGTCAAAGTTTCAGAAACTAAAAACAGAAGTCTACTACTCTTCCCTACTTGACACACATCACATATAGACTTGGAGCTTGCCTTATTCAGTATTATTCCCTTGACCCTTCACATATGCTGAAGAATGTCCCTGTGAGGGTGGCCTAAACGTTGATGCCACACCTCATCACTTGTAGCTTGTTTCTTGTTAGAGTAATAAGCTTGAAACTTCTCATCCTTCAGCATATAGAGATCCCTAAGTCATCTTCCTTGTGTTATCACTGCCTTTGTTACCTTGTCCTTTACAAACACATGATTAGCATCAAAGGTAATCTCACAAGGATAATATTTTGTCAGCTTTGACACAGAAAAGAGGTTCTTTGGTATCTTAGGACAAACTAAAACATCGGCCAAAGGAAGCATTTTACCTTCTTGAGTATGAATTGCGAGTGATCCAACATGAGTGATAAGAAGACAATCACCATTGCCTACTATCACCTGATCGTTACCCATGTAAGGCTTAGAGGAATGAAGCTGAGATACGTTGTTGGTGATGTGTGCAGAGAGCCGCTGAGTCTGGGTACCACTCTTGACCAGACTGCTGCTCTTGATCAGACAGCCTCATAGTAGTCAGGGTGTTATGAACACTGTCAGACACTTGGTAGTCTTGATCGAATCTGTTGTAACACTTCACTGCTGAATGACCAAAACGACCGCTGATCTGATAGGTAGGTCTATTGTTAGACCCTGAACCACCTCAAAACTGCTGCTGAAATCCTCTTCCACGTGTTGAATACGAATCAGAACCTCTGCCTCTGTATCCTCCCCTGTAACCACGACCACATGATGAGTAGCCTCGACCAGTATGGAAGGTAAGATGTGGATTCACATCATTAGGTTGGTTGTAGATCTGTAACTTGTCATAGAAGGTAATAAGCTTCAACACTTCATCTTCAAAGCTCATTTGAGGAACATAATCCATAGGGTATTTAATGACAGTACAGATGGACTCATATTCTTTCTCCAAACCACTCAAAGCACCATAAATCATCTCATGTTCAGTGATAGGACAACCTATAGAATCGAGCTGATCACATAGTGTTTTGACGTCTCCTAGATACGCTGCCATAGTCTTTTGTTGCTTAGTCATGGCTTGATGTTTTCTCTGCAGATCTAACTTGCGAGTTGCAGAGACTCGGTTATACTTCTGACCGAGACTGGTCCAGACCTCCTGAGTAGAATGAAGGTCATACACCGATCACAAAGCGTCTGTTAGAGACCCAAAGAGCCAAGCAATAACAAGTTGATCACGGCGTATCCATTTGATAAACTCATGATTAGCAACTTCTGTGATGACATCACCTTCTCTTGTTGTAGTGGTGGGAGGAGGACGCAGAGTAGATCCGTTGATGTATCCAAGCAGTGACTGACTAGAGAGTAATGACTCGAACTGAGTTTTCCACCATAGATAGTTTATGGAAGACAACTTGAGCATAACACATTGTGTAATATTGTGTTCGTCTGTTTTTATACAAGTAAAGTAAATGTTATCCTCATCACCACGTCAGCCAGTGATTGCACATGAGTCCAAACATCCAAATCTGTTGAAGGTAGAGATTTCCTTAGCTGTCATCTTCACATACTCTCGATGACAAGAGAGTTGTTGCTCCTTTGACTATGAATGACGGTGAGATCTTTAACTGCAATAACAGAGGAGAGTTTCGGACCTTCTTGTTGATGGAGAGCCTTTTCAGTAACCAAACCCTCTACCTGAATCGGAGCTTTTGGCACACTTATGCTAATAGATATCAGGTATATAAACGAACCCAACTCGACTAATGTAATAATTTGAAATTTAAGTCTATTACAGAGGATATATATTCCGGAATAAGCTAGGTCACGTACTTGCTTCCAAGAAGATCCATTAAAACGTGTTACTCCACGCCCTTCGCGGATATAGTTTTTAGATTATGGATTTAATCTCATACACACCCTTCTGGTTTTATATATGATAAAACTAATTTTATGTTTATAACGCGTGAAATTTATATATAATTAAAAATCTTATGTGAAACCCAATTTAGAACCAAACCTAGTTCGGGATCAATTAGTACAACTTCTGGTTTGACTATTCTTACAATTCATAAAAAAATAAATACTAAATTTAGTATTGGGATATATATTAGGTTTAGGTGAAACCCCAAAACTTGAATCTGCCGTTAAAAACCTAAATTTTGTACCCGAAAAGATGTGTAAAAAGATCTGAATAGCTCATGCACGATGGTATTTTACTATTGTAGGTATCAAATAAATACCCGACTGAACCCATACATGTACTTGAAAACCATGAATCCTCTTCTTAAAAAATAATTAATTAAATGTCCGAATATCCAAATTAGCACCCAGAAAAATATTTAAAACCTATATAAGTAATTCAGTAGCTCAATTTCATGTATTCTGATTTGATATCTAAAATTACTCAAACTTGAAGTTATATTATCATAATCCAAACCAATATTCGTTCCCAGCAAGATTTATACATAATTATAAATAATTCGAAAATATATAAAATTTTAATAGGGACAATGAGATTGAACTTGAAAATTTGAATAACTCGATCGGAATCGGAATGGATACCAAGTGCCTAGATCTAGTACTTATATGGGTTATAAACACTTATTTAAGACACTATTGATATCTTTGTATATTTATTTTGATTTTGTTTTTGGGCTAATTTATATATCCATTTAGATTTAAGTAATGTTCAAAAATACTTGGTACTTGAAATATTTTTTTTTTTATTAACCAAGGTTGTCTAATGGGTTGAGATCCAATTGGCTAATCCTGAACACTTATTCGCCAGTAATGGCAAACCTGATTGCTCTACATGAGAATTAAAGACCTATGCCACCTAACCACATGAGAAGCTAGCAATTTTGGAAAATTTATCTCTAGCTTGGATCAATGATAGTGGAAACGACCACAACAACATGGTTATTATACAAATTAATCCAGATGTTAATTAGAAACTAAGTCGGATAAGAGATTTGATTTCTTTTTACCGGATTCAGATTTGGAATTCAGAATTTTGGCAAAAGCTACACAAATTTTCAACGTGTCTCCTCCTTGTTTGGAGGAGATTTTCCTCCACCATTTTTGGTTACAACAAGATGAATAATAAATTATTCCCCTATATATTAAATGAGAACTCACTTTAGTGATTTATGATTTAGAAAGTTCTTATAATTTTATTGATTGAAAGTTTTGATTTTCTCAGTTCTTTTTAAACATCACCGATCATTAAAATTAGAAAATACTAATATACATTGCCAAACAGAGTTAAAACAAAGAGTTAACATTTACGGTTTGTCTTTTTCGTAACCTCTTGATCAGGAAGAAAAAAATTGAAGAGAAAACCCTAGAAGAAGATGTCGGATCTTAGATACTCGATTTGGTGTCGCATCAAAAGATTTGTAGAGATCTGATGGAGACGATCTAAAAGAGAGAAGACGAGAGGAGATGAGAGGGAGTAATGTCGGATTCTGATAGAGAGAACGAGAATCAGATTCTGGAACCTGGAGAAAAGCTTATTGATCCACCTTCTTCAATCGATGAGCTTATTCCTCTCAGTGACGGGAGTTCTCTTCACCAATCAAAATTCCTTTATATAATTTTAATTCAATTTGGGGATTAGGGTTTCTGTGTGATGAGATCAAAATTCCCTTTTATAATTTTAATTCGATTTGGGAATTAGAGTTTCTGTGTGATAAGATCATCTTTGTTTTAACAAAAATCAGAGAAAGAAAAGTTCTTGCCTTGCCGTACAACAGGTATGGAGGAGGCTGCTACCAAGTTTTCTTTTATTAAAAGGCTGCCAAATAAATACGGAAATTGATTCAAGTCAGTTTTTTAACTACAAAGATTTCTATTTTGCGAATCAACTTGCCTCCACGATGCTATAAAGGATTACACCAACTTTCTATTTTGATGTTTTGGTGGAACCTG
Source organism: Eruca vesicaria subsp. sativa (assembly GCA_932364175.1). Classification (NCBI taxonomy): domain Eukaryota; kingdom Viridiplantae; phylum Streptophyta; class Magnoliopsida; order Brassicales; family Brassicaceae; genus Eruca; species Eruca vesicaria. Next base: position 62,450 of record CAKOAT010131488.1, read on the forward strand.
TGATATTTCGTTGAATATTTCTTTTAAAACTTGTCTTTTTTATATAATGTGGACATATTAGTGGAAAAAAAATATCTAATGTGGTTATTGTATTTGTATGCAGGTTGTTGGTGACTTGATAGAATCCTTTTTGGGGGCTCTTTTCCTCAATTGTGAGTTCAATTTGAATTATGTCTAGAGATTAATGCTATCTTTCTTAGATCCAGTGAAAAACTTGTCTAACATGGAGCTTAGTCCTGAGAAAGAACTTCTTGAATATTGCCAGTTTACAAGTGAGATCGGGAGATATCAGCGACAAAGAAGGATGGTGCAATCTCTGTTGAATTAAAAGTGACCAAGAAAGGTTCTTGCCTTACAGCTTCTGCAACTGATCGGCTGCACCGATGATGCTACCTTCAAATATAACTCTTTCATCTAAGAAAAAACATTAAATTTATTTATATAAGAATTGTTAAAGTATTTTGTTCTAATAATTCCTTACCTACAAATATAATTATTTTTATTTTACGTATTTGAATTATTTGTTTGTCAATCTTGTGTATATAATTATTTAATTATATATTTTTATATAAGAATTGTTAAACCATTAAATTTATTTATATAAGAATTGTTAAACCATCTTAAATGTAAACAAATTAATATAATTTATTTATAGAAACAATTGAATATCATATCTTACATATAATTAGATATAATACTACAGAAAAAATTATAAAAAACGAGGTTTAATATATTTATGTCAGTAAGGAATACAATAAATCATAGATTTCTTAAACTTAAATAATCTAAACATAATTATATTAATTAAACCCACTTATTCACAATATATAATATTAATGATTATTATTCAAAATTAGAAAATTATATTAGTGTATAATTTCATTGGTTTTTGACTTTAGTAGTTTTTTATTTTAATCATATATAAAAATAAAAAGTAATTCTAGAACTAATTAATACAAATTACCAAATAACACAAATAATATTACAAATAATGATTTATGCTAACTAATTTTAGAATTAGAAAAATAATATATATATGTTTTACCAATTTCTTTATATTTAGTTATTAATTATATAGAATTAAATAAAATAATTTAAACTTTTTTAGAAATAAATTTAATAGTTATAAATATTTATATAAAATAATTAGATTTGTAGGTAATGAATTATTAGAAATATTTATGTTTTTAATGCCCGCAGAAAAACGTTTATGAAAGATCTTCATGATAAAAGTCTCTCATCGTATTGGTCATATTGAAGCTACACAAAAAATACTTTTTTCTCTCTCTCTCTCAAAAGCTAGAGTATTTCTGGTTTTCACGTGTTAATAAAATATAAAGTCATTCTACAACCAATTATTTGAATTAATTATAATATTGGTTTTCTGTAGGATAAAGATTTTTAATGACTAAGGATGTTATTGACTTCTTTTTAAATCTCACAGATCTTTTAAAAATATATAATGAAATTTTAGATTATCTAACTATTTGAAGTTAAAACTTAAATTTCATATTTCTTATTATTCTTCAAAAATTATAACAGTATAAACATAATATATATTTCATCATATAATATAATTACCCACATAATTGCGGGCAAACACCTATAACATGAATATAATGTACAATTAGAACTGAACACTATAAAAGCATAAATTTAATATTTCACCAAAAATATACAATTACAGCATTCATACAACATAACTTCACTTAGTGATAATATAAAATATATAATTTCTAAAACTGAACACTATTAATTTTTCCATATTTTGAAAATTTTATGTCTGCACAGGCCGCTTCCGGAAGAGAAGCTATGCAACTCGTTCTTTATCTCTACCATACTTCATTATGAATATTTGCGCAGACCCTATCTCAGCATTGAAACTCTCGCTTGTCCCAATTTTTTCCACATTGAAGATGCACGGTATGTAAGTATCAATTTTCTTGCATTTGCAATACATGGAGATCGATGAATTCAATACGGAAACATTTCTATCAAGATCCAATTCAATCGATATCACACTAGTTCTTTAGTACATATGTGTTAACACAAAAATACTAATGGTAAGCTTAGTTTGCATATATACGTATATACTATTTGATCTTAGTATTATTTATTACTTTTGGCATTTAATTAAGTTAGGGCATAGGAATTACGACTGGTGGGACCATTTTCAATACTTGTGACAAATATATACATGGAGCAAAAGATGCCAAATGGTTATGTTATTCACTGAGAATTAGGGCTGCGATTTATATATGCTCCGATCCATGCCGAAAAAACGAATATCCAGAGGATTTGGATGCAGATCCAAATAGTGATTTTACGGATTCGGCCAATCGGAATCCGAATTCGGATAGTAATATTTTAGTTCAGATATCCGGATCCAGATCCGACCCACTAAATATTTTTAAAATATTTAAAATATAATTATATTTATATAGATATATTATATCTTTTTATTAAAATAACTAAAACTTAGTTTTATTTAATTTTATTAGTTTTTAAAAAAAATTTGCAAAAAGATTTTTTATGATGGACTCCATTTTGTACGATGTGTGCTGCGTTAATTGTTTCAGAGTCTTGAAGGTCTTGTTTATAGACCATATAATCACCCACATGATTTGTTCTATTTTTATAGACCATATAATCACCCACATGATTTGTTCTATTTTTTCCTTTCATTTATACGTATCGAAGATCATTGTTTAATAGGTCATCTATTCTTTCATTATTCAATACGTTTAATTCTAGAGTTTTAATTGGATATGCGACTGAAAAAAGTTAAATATATTTTGATATTAATAAAAATTGATGATAAGGAAATTGCAAACTGCTTTTATAAAAATAACCTCGGGTTAGGGTCGTTACATAATCTTTGAATTATTGGTATAACTTCTATTTATAAGACAAGCATTTTCAATATATATATATATATTAAATTACACAACAAACTTAGGTAGCATGTGTTCATCGTGTCGTGTGAATGTAACTAAAATATTATAAAGTGTTTCTTCCTTTCTTAAAGCATGTGCTAATAATATCGTTGGTCAAGTAAATAATTTTTTATTCGTCAACAAAATAATTAGCCAAGGAGACAAGAATCATTTTGGGAGATTGAGATTCTAACTTGCAGTGCACCACCTAGTTGTAATTTTGCATATTACAGACAAAATATTTTTTTTCTTTCTCCCAATTTTATTTAGTAATTTGCCACTGTCTCCACGTTACATTGATATGGAAATCTCAAAATTAATTAAAGAATGACAATATGCCTTTGATTTTTTATACAGTCTGAAAGTAATGAGCTGGAATCTTTTCTGGCAATAAATTTTCAAATATAAATATCCCTTTTACATAACAGAAAACCCTCATGTTTGTTAAGTATATTTCCACAAAATTTAATACGACTATGAATGATTTTTTTAAAAAAAATTGAAAACATATAGTAAAATATAATCTTTGGAAATTAGCTTAGTCCAGTGATTTAATCTATTATATTAAAAGAGAAGTCATGACTCACTTCATGTGTGATTTTTTAGTTTGAATCATCTTTAGAAATTTTACAAAATTTTACATAATATCATTATAATATCTTTTCATATCTTTAATTTTTATTTGAAATAAAAATAAATAGGTTTAAGAAAATTCTAACAAAATCTTTTAAAAATCTTTTAGAATCTTTTCAAGATATAGCTTTAAAAATTATTTGATTAAAATTTTAATTATCATAAAATATAATCACAATTTTATTTCATTTTTATTTATAACCAATTTTAAAATTATGTAAAATACTTTTAACAATATCCCAAAATTTTGATTATGTATTATGTAGGTCCAACTTAATTTACCTTTTACATATATTTCAAATTTAGAAATAAAATAAAATATATAAATAGTAATGTTACATAATAATATTTTTAAAAATTGTTACAAAAATAAAAATTTATAAATTTTATATTAACAATATTATGAATCACATAAACATTATTACAAAATTGGATAGTATACAAAATCAAATTATATTTATTTGTTGATAAATTTTATTATATAATTTCATATATTTTTCGTAAATACCCGCACGGTTGTGCGGGTCGAGATCTAGTTAAGGATTAATTCATACTTCTATATCAAGAGGTTCACGTTTTAATCTCCAACAAAAACGAATTAACGCGCTTCCACTAAACTCACATCACTGTCCATCACTCTTATTTAGAAATGAATTAAATCTCGACCGAACAATAAAGAGCGTGCGAAAAACGCGCGAACAGCAACCGCACGATCTCACACATTAAGGTATGATTACCTAGTAGCTCCAACAGGTGATGGTTGAATGTTAATCAATCAAGCTTCTTCTTCGATATCGATTATCTTACATGGCACAATCGAAACAAGACACGTCATATCCTTGCCAATATAGTGAAATTTTCACCCTCGATATAATCTACCCATATAATAATCGCAGAGGACTACAATTTTCTCCACTACGAAGACTTTCCACATTCTCTCTCTACAAATTTTAACTTTCTTGTTTATGTAATGACGGAGCCGACAATGAATCTCTGGACCACCGACGATAACGCTTCTATGATGGAAGCTTTCATGAGCTCCTCGTCCGACATCTCAGGCTTATGGCCACCGGCAACGACAATAGCAACGACGTCGACAACAGCTCCGGCACTGGCGGCGGGATTTAACGAAGAGACTCTCCAGCAAAGGCTACAAGCACTAATCGAAGGGACAAACGAAGGCTGGACCTACGCCATATTCTGGCAGCCGTCGTACGACTTCTCCGGCGCCTCCGTGCTCGGATGGGGAGATGGTTATTACAAAGGAGAAGAAGACAAAGGAAAGGCGAGACAGCGAACGACTCCACCGCCGTTTTCAACTCCGGCAGATCAGGAGTATCGTAAGAAGGTGTTGCGTGAGCTCAACTCGTTAATCTCCGGCGGAGGTGGGGCGACGGATGACGCCGTCGATGAGGAAGTGACTGATACCGAGTGGTTTTTCTTGGTTTCGATGACGCAGAGCTTCGCTTGCGGTTCTGGGTTGGCGGGTAAGGCGTTCTCGACAGGTAACGCTGTTTGGGTTTCCGGGTCGGATCAGTTAACCGGGTCGGGTTGTGAGCGGACGAAGCAAGGAGGAGTCTTTGGGATGCAGACCATCGCGTGTATTCCTTCGGCGAACGGGGTTGTTGAACTCGGGTCAACGGAGCAGATCCGGCAGAGTTCGGATCTTATGAACAAGGTCCGAGTGCTTTTCAATTTCAACGGTGGCGCTGGCGATTTATCGGGTCTTAACTGGAATCTTGATCCGGATCAAGGCGAGAACGACCCGTCCATGTGGATTAATGACCCGGTTGGAGTACTCGAGCAGTGTAACGGAGCTCCGAGCTCTAGCTCCCAGCTACTTGCCAAGTCGATTCAGTTTGAGAATGGTGGTAGCTCAAGCACCATAACCGAGAACCCGCACCCGGATCCGGCTCCGAGCCCGGTTCATTCCCAGACCCAAACTGCGAAATTCCACAACAATTTTTCCCGAGAATTAAACTTCTCGACGTCTAGTACCACCTTGGTGAAACCAAGACCCGCCGAGATATTGAGCTTCGGCGATGAGGGTAAACGGAGCTCCGTGAACCCGGATCCGAGTTCTTATTCGGGTCAGACTCAGTTCGAGAATAAGAGAAAGAAGTCGATAGGTTTGAGCGATGACAAGGTTCTATCTTTCGGAACCGGGGGAGGAGAATCCGACCACTCCGATCTAGAAGCTTCCGTCGTGAAAGAGATACCAGAGAAACGTCCAAAGAAACGTG